>VYZP01078319.1:142727-174267 GCA_013400635.1 Hypocryptadius cinnamomeus | reverse complement strand
TGCTCCTCCTAAAAACTGTGTTAAATGCTTTTACCTCTTCCTGCCACTGTAATCCGACAATTATGAAAAATTAAATTAAATTAAATTTAAAAAAGAAAACACAAATCATTAATAGTTCCACAAGCACCAGAAAAAAAGCAGTCTGTTATGGATTTTATCCCTCACACTTAACACCTAATTGGTGTTATTCTGAGAAGTAATTCCTATGTTTGGAGCATATTAAGGGGCTCTTTCAATGTCATGGTTCAGAAAAGGAAGAGCCAAAGCTGCTGCCTGTCCCTGACAGAGGCATGAGAAACACCTTGGTATTTACACTTATAAGACCTACCAGAATACATTTACATAGAAACATATTCAGTATCAGGTCTGGCTTGGACTAGCCAAATAGTATTTAGGCACTGAGACATTTAGTATTAAGGCATTTTAGGGTGGTATGACACGCAGGACTCACAGACTCACATTAACCCTACACTTTGGGAAAGCAGACTAAAGTAAGTACAGTCATAAAACAAACATTAGGTCAAGGTAATTAAAATTTCTAACAATTAATTCACTTACATCTCTATCTACTGTTGTTGCAAAACCAATGGCTTCCTTCTGTGTGCAGTTGACAGCCTTCTGAAGAGTATAAATAACTTGTTCATAGGTATGGACTTCATCATTAAACAGCATGCAGTAGTAAGTGTCACTCTTCTCACTTCAAAGCAACGATTGAATTTATGTCATTCAAAGCAAGGATTGAATTTATGGCATTTAAAGCAATGTTAAAAGTAAAAGCAAGAGCAAAGGAAAAACTATGAGAAATACAAATCTACTACAATTATTTGTATACAAAATATTTCTGACAACTTTAGGAAAGGCAGAAAAGATTCTTAAAATCAGAACCTGCATTTTCAACTGTAAATAATCTGTAAGCCTTTAAAAGGCAGAAGACAAATATTATACTTACATCATTTCTAGTCCAGGCAATTCATTTTCCTTTTCCCATGTTAATATATCTACTGCATATTTAAACGTAATGGCAAAAATATTATAAGCTCTTGCTACCATATCTTCTGGTAAGTGCACAAGAGGATCCTGGAAAGTAAATATAAATAGCAAATGAGAAATTAAACGACATTCAAAACAAAATGTAAAACTTGCACCTCTCTTTATCAAACATGATGTAAGCATCTTTAATGATGTCTTTCTTTAAATGACTTTTCAGCTGAAAAGAACAGAGTCAATAATCATCCTGTTTTCTTCTTCCAGTTCTACACTGACAGTCACCAAAGCTCTAATCTAGCATTCAGTACCTGAATGCTAAATTGCCTCCGATCACCCATTTACATTTTCACACATTCTTCCATTCTCAGTCTCCTTGTTCTCACTCCTGCACACCTTTTAAGATAGTTCTTTGGAAGAACTTTAACCTCAGCTGTATTTAAATTTGCTTCTTCTGCTATGCCTTCAAAACCATAATTTCAAATACCTGTATCTTTTGTTCCACTTATCAATATTAGTAAACTGCAAAATCCAAAGGACCATGCATCTCTTGTCCTGCTTTATATGCAGCATGCATTAGAAGGCATAAGTCTTATCTATCCAGGCTTATACAACATGCAGCACACTGGCATCATGATTTATGATGCACGTCTCTTATATGCTTTGGTATATAAATAATTAACTGCTGAAATGTAAATAGGTGTTTCATAATTATCTGTCCATGTCTCAGTCTTGCTCACAGAGAGCTGCTCCCCTTTTGTCTGTGGACCGTGCACCCATTTGTGCGCACTCTGTGCTCTCCATTTGACAACTGCAGCAGCCCCTACAAACTTGTCCTGCTCTCTGTGCCAGAGCAGAATGGAGGCTGCTGCGGCTGGGGGAATGGGAATGTGGAGGGGGAGGAAGAGGAGACCTGCCTCAGTCTGTCAAGTCAAATGGACCACTTTTTGGAACAGCAAATAAAAACCACTGGCAACTCTGAATAAGATACTGCAATTTCACTCCAGTCCACTTCAAGCATGATAAGCAGAAAACATTGTAAACCTCTTCTCTTAGGGAAGTTGT
This sequence comes from Hypocryptadius cinnamomeus, assembly GCA_013400635.1. Lineage (NCBI taxonomy): Eukaryota > Metazoa > Chordata > Aves > Passeriformes > Zosteropidae > Hypocryptadius > Hypocryptadius cinnamomeus. Next base: position 172,218 of record VYZP01078319.1, on the reverse strand, counting down.
TTTTCACTGTATCAAAATTTTGAGAACAACTAGCTCATCTTCTACAAACCCGGAAAGGGAATGCTGCATGGTCTCCAGGTCACCTGGATATACACCATACACTGGGTCATTGACCCGATTCATCATTTGATATTTTGACATATGTGTTATTGCTTGACAATTAAAATATTTAACAGTGGCCCAATTTCTGGTTTAGGATTACCTAATACGAAATTCTATGCTTCACTGCAGCTTAGGTTGTATAAAAATGGTCACAATAAGAATTTCTCAACTTAAGTCTGCATCATCTAAAGGAGGTCAGCAATTGACAGTCAGCAATTTGCCTGTACTAATAAAGCTTATCCCCTCCACCCCAAGACTCTTTGGGAATGTTTGGAAACTTTACAAGAGTGGTAAGAACTGCCATTTCTCTTTCTTTTTTTCCCCCCTTCATTAAAAAATTATCCAGGGTATGAAGAACTATCAGCCACCAAAAGCAAAGACAAACCATAAGCAGCAGCTTTCCCTCCACTCCCAGCACTTTCAACAAAGGTACACATCTGGACAAGGCAGAAAACAGACTCCAATAATACTCAACAAACCATCCTTAATCGACCTCAAACACACTGCATAAGAGATACCAATCTCCCTGGTTTATGGGGAAGAAACACAAAGCCTGCCCAGAACCTTGATTTTTCTGTCAGGCACACTCACTGTGTGAGTATCTNTTCTGTCAGGCACACTCACTGTGTGAGTATCTTTGGGCACAGAAGCAGCAGTCCACCAACATTTCATAACAAGAGTTTCCTAAGGCTGCTGACTAATGTAAACTGGCATGCAGACCAAGTGGTGAGTCCAGCAACAGTGCTAGAGTCTTAGGGCTGAGAAAGTGAGAACAGATTTTAGAAATACCACTGCCACTGAAAATACAATTACAACAACTACAGTTGCTTCATTTAAACCATCAGATCAGCAAAATTACTACCAATGCTTGCCTTAGATGTTCCCTTTTAAAAAAATCTCACAGAAGCTATACTATGTAAGAACAGATGTGAGTGGCTAGGTCAGAAGCCAAATTAGCACACTCATTCCTGAGATGTAATAACAGATAAGAAGATTATAAGCAGAAGACAGAATGCTTCTTTAGGTCTCCAGTAACTTAAGACACTAACACTTCCCACACCAAAGATGGTACCTACAATTTTAAATGGCCATTGGTAATCTTTCCTTCCACAACCATGTTAAATTTCCTTTCAAACATGTATAAACTTTAAACAATAGTGTTTTGCAGTGGTTAGTCCAACAACTTGAGTTCTTCCTGTAAGATGTGGCATGTCCTTTTGCATTTCATATGTCCAAGTTGTTATGCTCTGATTCTGTGGTGAAGATGTGTTCTTTATTTACCTTCTCCATAACAAACAAGCTCTTTTAGAGACCTCTGCCTTACATATCCATTATGACTTTCCTGTGACATCAAGATATTTTGATTTTTAAAAATCTGTGCACTTCCCTTTGGTAAGAATCAGAATATTTGTTGCAAAGACAGCTGTATTTGGCTTCTTGGTGCACGTGAATACATACAGATTTTGTTTTTTGCATGTGGCAAAATGCCTTGACCTCTCAGAATATACAGAAAAACAAAGAAACAGAACTAAAACTGCAGAGGTGACCCAGAATATACAAAATGAAGCCTTTAAGTAGAAAACATTTTAAGGAACTTCTTAAGATATGTAATTTTTGTCTAACACTGTGGTTCAAATATTACTATTAAAGTCCCTACACCCTCCCATGCAGACAAAAAATAACCTCAAGTGAATGATTTATATACATACACATACATACACAGTTAACAAAGTTTTGAAACATGATGCCTCAATTGTAATTACCTCTTCTTCTGCAGTTTCTGAAGTGTTAAGTTCATGCTTTTGACAGTAAGGACCTTCCTTCCAAGCTTCTGTATCACCACAGTCACAGAAACCTCCTCCACCTGATGTTGTCATCTAAAATTATTTAAAAACAAAGCAGTTCATGTGAATATGCATATATATCATATATGCACATTAAGAAATTAGTAGTCATGGCTGTACTACAAAAGCATTATCACAACACCCAACAGCTGAAAGCTTGTCTACCTCATCAGAGTGCCTATATCACAAGAAAAAACCCTGAACAACAAAACACCTTCAAACACCTCCACTCTGCTCCCCCTGAAGTTTTCAGATTTTCCGAATCTATTACCTGCCATGGCATCTGTACTATGCCAAATTCTCACAGTTTTAACTTACAAAGCTAAATCATTTCACATGGCACTATTATACAGTGAGTGAAAGATGTGCTTTATGACAAGAGGAATTGAGAGACTTAAACTTTTCACATATGTAAGCACAGAAAAAAAGCACTGGAAAATTTTAATGGTATCTTTACACTGTTTTAATAAAATTTATTTTAAAGACTACCTCAAGTTAATAAGTGTAGTAACACCTCTTTTTTCAATCACACCTATTAACTGATGCATAGAAGAATTCTTTCACCTATTTTTGGCATACTTGATATACTCTATACATACAGGCACATCTTACAGTATCAACAGAACTACATGGACATTTGAAAGAACATCTGCTTACACTTCTGGAATGTACCTAGACTTGTTAATTCAATAGGCTCAAAAAGTAAAAACCTCTGTACAAGAAGTAAGCTGGTATCAGCAAATTTGACAGGGTTTCTTGATAAAAGTTGTTGTGCTTAGGAGTTTTTTCCTGAATCCTAGCACTCAATGTAACCACACAGTGAAGAGATTTACATTAGCAGCAGTGCAGTATTGTAAAAAACAGATTTACAGAAAGGCTGCACTGGTAGTTTTCACTAAACTTCTTATTTAAAAACACACCAATGTCTTCTTGGCTTTGTTTGCAGGGTTTTTTAAACTAATCTGTACTACTAATAACAGTATATTACTAAAATAAACAGCATTTACAGTTTTCATTTTCTATTTTAACTTCAATGTTTAATCTTTACATAGAAGTGGCTTCTTAATAAAGGTTTTTCAATAGCTTTTAAAAACAGTCAAACACAAAAGCCAGAACAATTCAAAACCCAAGTCTAAACCTGTGAAATTCACTAAAGGGTATGTGTTAAAAATAACATACATGTGTAAACTTAACTGTTGCACATAAAATTTAATTGCTCAATATTTTAAAGTGTTAACTTCCAGAAGTTACACTCCAATCAAAGCACTCAAGTTCACACAGGATTACTGCAGACATTCAGAACTTTGTGTTCATTCAGCATTTGGAAATTCTGTATACATTCTCAAACTTGAAATTGTCACACACACACAAAATCACTAATAACTATGTCTTTATCCCACAGGATCACTAACCCTGTATCGATGCTCTCTGTGAATGCTTCCAAGAAAGCATTCCATGCACAACACACAAGTTGGGTCAACTGCGCAGTCTCTGAGAACAGCAACAACAGAAAGAAAAAAAAAAGCATTAAACAGTTGCTTTAGCCTTAACACATTTTACAAAAGATAATTTTTAAATATCACCAATATCAACCTTCTAATTTATATATATATTACTCTGAAAGAGGAAAGGGATGGCTTTAAAGAGGATAAACAAATTAAATAGAAAAAAAAATCTGTTCTCACAACTGAAGAGCCTTTAAAATATTGTGTGGGTAGTATGTCTAGTTTGGGTAATACAGACATTGCCTTCAAGAGGTGAGACATGTATACAGGCAAGTAAACAGATGAATTACATAACCCAGAATAAACCCAAGTAAGTTCTCTCAAGTGCAGAGTACCAGCATCAATGAACTCCAGCAATCAGAGAAGACATTTTTCACTGAACACTGGGAAGAAAGATCACATGCAACAGACTAAATCGAACCTCTGCTTCCAAGTTCAGCTCTGCAAGCTCACTGATGAGCTGCAAGAACACAATTTTCTCAACCAGGAGATCAGAGACCATAATAAGGTCTTGTCTACAAACACTCCTGTATTAGACAGAAGGAGTATTTCTAGTAAAATGGGTTAAAACAAATGCGACAATTAAGCATTATATTTAACTGTCTCCCTGAAAAACACTGAAAATGCATGAACTCATGTAATGCAACCGACTTCAAGGCACTTCAAGATTAAGGCAGGTGGGTTTTGCAATGTAAAAATAAATAGCAAGAGAATTTCTGTCTTATGATGATGGTTATTAAAACCAGAATTCAGAGAAACAACCTATTTTGTTTAAAAGAAAACGCTAGAGATCGCATGAAATCTCATTATCAAAAATTCTCTTAATTTCGTTTAACCAAAATAAATGATGGCAACCATGACCTACTATGCACATGTGTTTTCTCCAGAGAAGCCACTAAAGGTGAAAATGTCAAAGCAAAATTACACAATACTCTTCTCTTTTAGAATAGTTTATGTCCATGGCATTACTTTTTTTATATTAGAAAAACCAAACAAACTACCACTTAATGCAACAACATGCATGCAGGATTTGGTAAATCAGTTCTACAATAAACAATGCTGATTCCTCAGAGCTCTAAACTTGTGGCAGTATACTTACAAATGCAGTACCATTTGTCAAGTAATTTCTCAGACAGGTAATTGTGCCTATACCTAAAGCAGAAGCAGACCTGAAAGCTGTACAACTGCACAGAAAATCCACTGCGTTTTAATGTGGACTTGGAAAATAATTCTTTGCTGTATTCCACAAAAGCTTAATTTAAACTCTCATTATTCTTCATTACCAGCCGTAAGTTAAAGAAAATTAACACACAGCAGGAATCAAATGTTTCCTGATCAACAAAAAAAGAGAGGGACTCTATCCTCAGCATGTTAATGATCAAATACTGTTCATATGGAGCAATGAAAATGTTGGGAATTCTGTAATTTTCTTCTTAACACGCTTGCTTTTTTGAGACCAACAACTCGGTATGTATCTGAAGTACCCATGAGTTTAATCTTATCTGTCTCATTATAAAGAGGTCTCAAAGCATTTCCAAACTCAAAGGCCAGTAAGGTGCTATGTTTCTAGAAGAGGAGAGCACTAGAAAGCAAAATTCTTCCACTACCATTCTCTCCTTGTAAATGAAGGGGATGAAAACCCAGACAAATAAACCCTTGAAATCAGAGAGACATTCTGTCCCATGACACCTCACCAAGTGTTCAAGTGTCCCAGTAAGTGGTACAAACCACACAAAATGACAGGAATTTGTGACACAAACAAAATTTAAACTACAAACAGTTCAGAAAATAGAAGATGAAAATGAACCTACAGCCAGTAATACAATGGCTTAAAACTGAAGATTCTTTTAAATACTTGTAATTGGTTAGGAAGTTCCTGTTCTCTTTCAAGTAGAAGTATTTTTAGAGAGATCTAGAGACAGAGGTAGGGAAGCAGCTAGAAGCTGATACGCTTGTTTTAATCATCTGATAGACTGGTTTAGTAGGTCGTGGAAACAGGTCAAAAAGACAAGATCAACACTAACAGCTGATATTAAACACCCAAAATACACACACATACACTTGCCCACTTACTTCTGATTAATGCCCTTAAATCACCCCAAAAGGTCACCCAAATTCTTTCTTAACCTTGTATTTCTTTTGTACAAAAAACATTCTACATTATACTAATTAATATTTTTCCATTTATATATCTGTAGTGTTAATTTTCCCCGATCTCACTTGCCATGAAAGACTGCAAGGTTACTTTAAAAATATATTTCGGTTATTAACTTTTCATTAGGACAGTATATTCTTATTGCAAAATGTTCCATGACTTCACACATCATAAATACTTCACAATGTTAAGTTGAACTACCTGCAAGAATACGTAGGCTCTCCCACTTTAAAGACACGGCCACACAGATGGGAAGGTTTGTTTGCTTGCTCAAGCTTTGGAAAACCAAATGCAGGATCTTCACCACAAAGATACCATTCCATTGGTCCCAACAAAACGTGTTGTGCCAGCATGTCTTCTCTCTGAGGGGCAGGGTTGGGACCCCTGCAGTAAATTTTTGGTACATAATAGGCCAGATGCTGGTATACTTCTTTCTGAAGGTCATTTGCTTGCAGCCATTTCTTTTATATTAGAAGAAATGAGAACACAAATTCTTCATTAATAAACACACCAAACATAGTTCTAGACATTTATGTTATTTTATTCCTACACACAATATCTAAAATGTCATTGCAAAACTAGAAAGCCATGCTTCCTTTTAAGTGTTAAATCTAAATGATCACAAAAGACAGACATTAGGAAAGGAAGAATTTGTTTCCTTGCTCACACATTTTATCCTTTTGACATACAGAAAAATTCACTAAAATTTTCCTCCAGGATGAATGACCAGTAAAACGCTGGCAGTGATTTTTAGGATACGGCCTAAACTATGTTGGTCACATTTCTCTGGAGTGCAGACAGATGCTGCCAGCTTGGGACACAGAGGATCAGCAGGAGCCTGGAGTTGGCAAGGAACAGGGACAAAAAGTACATGGAGAAAAGCAAACACAGCATTAGGTAACAGTCCCTTTCTCATTTAACTTCAAAAAATCACCTGTGAAAATGAAGGAGTTTTGGTTTCTCCTTCAACCAAAATAACTCATCTGAATTACTATTTCAAGTGTGATGTTAGATCCATGAATTCTTGCACTGGGTTTGTGAGGCAAGGTTTTGGTAGCAAGGGGGCTACAGGCTGGCTTCTATTAAAGCTGCCAGAAGCTTCTCCATGTCCGAGGGAGCCAACACCAGATGGCTCCAAGATGGACCCACAGCTGACCAAGGCTGAGCCCAGCAGAGACAGCAGCAGAACTTCTGGGATAACAGATTTAACAGGGAATAGCATATTGAAGGGGACAAAAAGAGCAGCTGGGAGATGTGAACAAGAATATGGGAGAATAACAGCTCTGCAGACCCAGGAACCAGTGCAGAAGGAGGGGCAGAAAGTGTTCCAGACACCAGAGCAGAGATCCCCCTGCAGCCCATGGAAGTCCAGCGGGGAACAGAGATCCACCTGCAGCCCTTGGGGGATCCCATGCTACACAGAGCAGCTGGATGTCACTAAGAGGCTGTGACTCCACAGTAGGAAGCCAAGGCTGGAGCTGGCTCCTGGCAGGACCTGTGAAACCATGAGAGAAGCCCATGCTGGAGCAGGTTTGCTGGCAGGACTGGTGACACCACAGGGAGCCCACACTGGGCAGCCTGTTCCTGAAGGACTGCACTCCCTGTGAGAGACCCAGGCAGGAGCAGTTCATGAGGAACTGTGTAGCCCACGGGAAGGACTGACACCGGAAAAGTTCATGGAGGACTGTCCCCATGGGAGGGACCCCACACTGGAGCAAAGGAAGGATGTGAGGAGTCCTCCCCTTGCAGAGGAAGGAGTGCAGGAACAACATGAGGAACTGACCACATCCCCCATTCTGCATCCACCTGTGCTGCTAAGGGAAGGAGGTAGGGAAAACACAAGTGGACTTGATCCAGGGAAGAAGAGAAGGATAGGGGGCAGGTGTTTTTAAGATTTGGTTTTGTCTCTCATTACCCTGCTCTGATTTGATTGGTGATAAACAAAAATGGTTCCTCTAGTTGAGTCTGTTTTGCCAATGGCAGTAACTGGTGAGTGACCTTTCCCACTCCTTATCTCCACCACAAGCCTTTTGTTGTATTTTCTCCCCTCTCCAGCTGGGGAGGGGAGTGAGAGAGCAGCTTTGGTGGGTATTTGGCACCCAGCCAAGGTCAACTCACTACAATTCTCCTAGTCAATCAATTGTAAAAAACAATGGTGGCCATTTTTAAAAGGCATCAAACCACTGAACTGCCCTAAGCCACTTAAAAACTCACAGCTTCCCCTAGTTTGGCTTTTTCCTCCCCCAGTATATACACACAGAATAAAAAAAATACTCGAGGACAACATCTGTTTTATTTCTGCCTTGTGGATAACAAATTTAGAAAGGTTTAAACTGTAAGTTAAAACTGCAAGGTTTTTATAAGGAACAAATGGGAGCAAGCAGATACTGCAAGTGTCCACTGATTAAATCTTGTGTTACATAAACAGCCTCAGCCTGCCATTTCTCATTGTAAATGTGACAACCAGATACCCCCTGGCAGCTTCCAAAAGAAGAGTTCAAAATCAACCTAAAACTGTACATGAAAATGCAGAATTAATTATGCCAAAATAAATGGGTTTGGTGGTCAAATGTTAGAGCTTGATTTATTCTGAATTATTTATAACTTACTCTAAAGAACTTATGTTTGAGATAACACAGTTGTAGTAAGTTCCTCAGGATACAGACATTCAGAGTCAACTAAGCATCTGTGCAGACTGGCTGCATTTTTGCCTTTTTTTAAAATATATTGAAGTGGTTTCATTCATTAGATATGTTTTTCTGAAGCAGAACTTGGTATTTTAAAAAACCCTAATTCATCAGGGTGCTTTCTTCACTTCTCTTTTCCTAAGTTTGACTAAATCTTTCTATATTCATCTAGCTTTGATGGTCAAAGCCCAGTTTTTTCCCAAGGAAGTCCATGGGAAGAGGTTGCCAAAAAGCCACAGCCAAGAATCTAGACATCTACAGATTATCTCACCATTCCCACCACGATTCAGAGAATACCATAGGAAAAAAAGAAAGTTTAAAAAGTAAAGTTTTAAACAAGAATTTTATTTTTCCCATCAGTTCATTCATCTTTTCCTCTCCTTTCATCAGTTTTGCCAAATTGCTACTACTGCCAGGAACCAACTCAATCACAGTGGCAGTGACTTAATCTTTTCCACTATTTCCATTTAATAAGCTTGTTTTTGCATTATTTTCTATAGCACATACTAGTTATTAAACTGCAGGAAATTTTCAGCAAAATATCTTTAATGTCAGTCTTTTAATTCAGTAGTATATTACTAATTTCTATCTAGAAAACACATAGTGCATACTAGCTACACTACAAGCTCAGACAAATACCTAGGCACAGAAAATTCTTGTTCATCGAGTAAATGGCTTTCCCATCCCAAAAATTCTGGGAGTAGCTGTCTGAGAGTTAGGTGTGGCAATGATGAACGTCATCACACCTAAATCTGTTTGTGGAGCCAGTTCTACACACATAACGGCGCATACAGTTTTGAAAATCAGATCCTGGATGAAACAATATCAGAAGGAAATCCAGGCTACTAGGACAAGGAAACAGATGTGACTCTAAGAGCTGCCAGGAAGGCAACTCACAGGTCTGCTGTGCAAGTAAGACTGTTAATAGATATATATACATAGGTATACATGCCTTGTACTGCCTTTCTAAATTGCTACCTGGGGAGCACTGAACTCCAGAAAAACTACTCAAAACTTTGGAATTTGGTCTTTCATAAAAGCATTCTGCATTTAGACAAGGTTTCAATTAGTATTTGTCTTTCTTCTAACCTGAAATCACACGCAAGAAAAGCTAATATTCTACTTTCTCAAGAGAGGTTTTTTATTAAAAAGGGTAGTGTATTCCTCTTCACTTCCTCCCTCCTCACACTTACTCTCCTGCAACAACTTTAACAGCCCTGGGTGGGAAAAAAAAAAAGTGCAAAGTATTGATCAAACAACACCTTACATAAGTAAATACCTAATGGCCCATCAGGGTTTCTATCAAATTCCCATCAAAGTAAGAGAGACCAGGAGAACAAAATATAGAATACAAATAAGCCATAAAATTTAAAACAAAACAGTTGTTTTAACAACTTTTAAAACATAAAAAGTTTCAAAAGCCAAAAGGTACAATTTATGGGGTTGTTAGCTACACAAAAAAAATATTTGCAATGCGGGCTCATGTTATGTTAAAGAGAACTTATTTTTATTATTTTTGCTCTTTGGAAGTTCATCATTAAGTTGTTGCCATGACAAACTGAAGCCTTAAGTGCTGCAATTATTGCTTCGGGATAGTATTTGTTTTGTTAGTACTGGGCTATCAGCAAAGTAATGCTATCAGCAAAGGAGGCAGAAAAACCACATTAGATTTGAATGACAGATTTCAGAATTGGAGTTTGTGCAGGTGATGACAACAATGAGAAAGAATTGACTACATTTAAGCTGGCACTGCTACCTACAGCAAATTCCTAAATGTATTCCCCTGGGTGCCTGATTGCTTTGAGTTTACCTACAGTGTGACCCAAAAAAAAATCTGCTATTCACACAGACAAGGTAATTTGGGCTCAATTTGGACTACTTTATAAATGTTTGATGAAATTATTTGGTTTGCTGTAGAGAAGAAGAATAATCCAGGAGCTAAACTAGCTAGGATATAGCTAACTAGGCACATTTGCCCATCAAATCATACCTCTGTCTGCACTGAAGATACACAAGCATAATCTGAGGATAATCTGAATTACAACAGTCTTTTATTTTCATTTGGAAAGCAGCCAATGTAATTCCCATTGAGACACACACAGACAGCTCTTCAAGGTTTTATCCTACCCATATGCACATGAGCAGTCTCAATACTTTAACACATACATCCAGTTCCTCAAATGCCCAAGTGTCTAAATGGACAAACATTTATGTCAGAAACAAAACTTCCTCCTAAGACTTTACCCTCGAGACTACGCTCCTCTTCCAACTACTCTTTGTAAGAATAGGAAAAGTATATAAACAGAAGTAGATTTCTTCAAATGTTACATTGGTTTTACTAATATTTCCTCTACAAACACCCCATTCTAATAATCCTAAGATTAACTACTGCAAGCTTTTCCAGACCACATCTCAAATACTGGGGAGAAAGGAAGAATCCTGTAATGGCACTTTAGCACTGTAAAGCGTATTTGGGGTCAGACATCCACCTAAATTAATAGGGACTGGGGGATCTCCTTAGGTCTAGGCGTGATTGCCGGCAGAGAGTGGCGAAAGGGCAGCAGAGGCAGAGGAACTAACTTCAGGAAGCAGCTAAGGAAGGGGCGAGATGCCCGGCCGCCCCCGGCAGGGGATGGCCACGTCCAGGCGGCTTCCAGGGAGCCAGCCACCTGCGCCAGCCTGCACAACAGGAAAAGCTGGCTGATCGCTGCCACGGGCTTCGGCTGCTGCAACAGCGACGCTGGCGACAACAGCGCGCTGAGGCCACAGCGGGACACCGCTGCCGGCCCGGGGTGCCCTCAGAGCCAGCCCCGGCAGGGACACCCCCTCCCCGAGAGCTCGCTCGCCCCGCGGAGCGGCCTCGCCCCGGCCTCGGGAACGGCTCCCCAGGCCGGTGCCTGCCGCGGCCTCCGAGCCCCCGCTCCCTCCCCGCGCCGGGCCCGCCGCCTCACCACGGCGATCTCCTCGGCGGAGCACTCCAGCAGGCTCTTGTCAATGGCCTGCACCTCCGCCTCCAGGTCCGCCGCCATCTTCTGCCTCCTCCTGCCCCCTGCCCCGCGCTGCCGAGGCCGAGGCCGGGACAGCCGGAACGGGGCCCGGGCGGCCGCCCAGCCCGGGGAACACACACTTCCGCCCCGCCTCCCGCACGTCACCGGCCGCCGCGCCGCGTTCTGGGGGCTGCAGTCCTTCGACGGCGCTGCTCGGCCGACACACGGCGTTCCGTGCCCGGGGCCGTGCTGCGGGACCTGCGGGGCCAGGCCGGCAGTCGGGACCCGCCCCCGGCCGCCTCCGCCCGCCGCCTGCCCTTCTCCCCTCACGGAATCCCAGGATCACGGGATAGGTCAGGCTGGAAGGGACCACTTCTGGTCCAAGCTCCCTGCTCAAGCAGGGTCATCCCAGAGCACACGGCACAGGTTTTCTTCCAGCCGGTTCTTGAGTTTCTCCAGGGAGGGAGACTCCACAACCTCTCTGAGCAATCCGTTCCAGTGCTTGGTCACTGCATTGTAAAGAAGTTCTTTCTCACGTTCAGGTGGAAGTTCTGTGCATCAGTTTCTACCCCTTGCTTCTTGTCCTTTTGCTCAGCAGCCCTGAGAAGAGCCCGGCTCCATCCTCTTGACACCCTCCTTTCACATCCTGATGGACATTGTTGAGGTCACCTCTCAGTCATCTCTTCTTGAGGCTGAACAGGCCCAGCTCCCTTAGCCTTTCTTCATAAGAGAGATCCCCTAGTCTCTCAGTCATCCTCACTGTCCTCTGCTGGACCTGCTGCAGAAGGTCCACATCTCTTTTGTACTGAGGAACCCCAAACTGGACACAGCGCTCCAGATGAGGCTGCACCAGAGCTGAGTAGAGAAGCAGGATCACCTCCCCTGACCTGCTGGCAATGCTATTCCTAGCGCACCCCAGGATTTTGTTGGCTGCCTTGGCCAAAGGACACTGCTGGCTCATGGACAGCTCGTTCAACAGCAGCACCACCAGCTTGTTGTTCACCAGTCTCCCCCAGTGCAAAGCGATGTCTGGGACTGGGGACATCTCCAGTGCGGCTGGCAAAGCTGGGTGCCCCCCTCAGCTGAAATGCCCTTGCAAGCACTGCCAGTGGGTAGTGAGGGCTTCCTGGAAGCCTCGGACATTCCATGCAGGTGGAAAGAAAATAAATCAGTAAATTATATGAACGCGGCATCTATGGCTTTAAGACAAGTGTTACTAAGTAGCAGAAGCTATAAATTCTGTTACTCAGCTTCCAGGGGGCGACCCAAACTGAGGCGTGGCTTGCTACTCAAGTGGGGAGGCCAGTCTGCTTCTCAAAAAACAAGCCACCCCCACCAAACCCTGCAAACGATCATCCTCCATAACTCCTTTTCAGCACATACAGGCTCGGCATCTTACGAGGTCTTTCTGAAAACCTGTTGTACCACTGCTGTACCCATGGGCTTGCCTTGCACCTCTGTAATTACAGCTGGGCCCAAACCAAGCAGACGTGTCTGACCATGCGGGCAGCCACGGGGCACCTGAGCGTGCTGAGGTTTAAAACACACCTTCCTTCACTTGCTGGCAGCTTCTGCATGGACATAAGCATCATGAGTACTATTTCTACCTCGCAGCTCCTATCAGCCTTCATGCCTGACATAAGGACCCACCCAGCAGGACCCTAACCTAGCAAATCCTTCTGAGGAAATCTCTGCTCTGGAGAATTTACACTTCCAAATCTAGACAATGCATAGGAGGGGAATAAACAGGTAGGAAAGGCAGACAAAGTCATAATTGCCTGCAGTACTAGCTGAAGGCACCTTAAAATGTTGTCTTTGCCAAACAGTGCTAAGTTACAGCAAAGCTGTGGATTGAGAGTGAGTGCCACTTCACATCTTATCTTCCTTAAAACTTTGTAAGCATTCTCATAGTGAGTATGCATGTTGCTTCTTCCTTTTTTTAATCTTCTTTTCTCTCCCTTCTCCTCATTCTTCCCTCAATTAATAATTTACATATCGAGTTTCCCAAGAATAAGCATAAATTCCTTTTGTATGTACCCTTCCTGTATGCAGGGTACATGTTTTAGGGTATTTATTTTTATCTCCTTTGCCACTTCTTAAGTAATTCTTCTTAAAACACAGAAAATAATTATATATTCCTTAGAAGATCAGTAAAGCCCACATTGTTTCTCATTCATGCACTTTGCATGCCTAAGGAATACAGAACATGAATCTTCTTTGGAAAATAGCACAGGGTGAAGGAAAACTGTATGACTTAATTGTTTCCCTTTCTGGGCTGCATGAAGAAAATGTTAGAAAAATCCTGGAGTTTAGTAATGTGAAAAATATCTTATTTTACCTAGCAAAGTGAACAACCTAAACAGAAATTACCCTAGAAAGCCATTATTTCAATATGAACATACAACTTCCTATAATTTTTTACAGCTTTGGGAAGAATTTTCCATAATATTTAGCCTGTGCCATTTACTTCACAAGCAAAGACACTATTCAAATTCAGGAATAATAATTAAGGTTGAGGAGACTGCCTTTATCTTCTGCCAGAAAGTCTAAGTCTTATCAAGTCTGTTATCAGACAGAAACTGAAAAAGAGAAATAGAGACAATTTTAATGTTTTGGCAGGGTTAATAGTAAACCTTCATGGCATTTCTCTGCTCTAGCTGAGATGTTTCTGGGTCTCACCATGCTTTCAACACACAAGATAGCCCATAGAATGCTACAGACCATGGTTATGAAAGATGCAGATGTCATCTATACCTCTTCCATCTCCCAACCTGTCCGTTCAAGCGCTGCTTGCCTCTGCCATTAAAAATAAAGAGGAAAAAAAAAAGGAAACCAAAACCTAAATGATAGTTTGACTGGGGATCAATTAACTTCAATGAGTATTTTTAATAAATGCTGTGTCCATTAAGAACACAATGTAAAAAGGTGCCCTGGTTTAACCCCAGACAGCAACCAAGTGCCACGCAGCCACTTGCTTACCCCCCAACCAGTAGGACTGGGGAAAGAATTGGGAGGGTAAAAGATAGAAAATTTGTGGCTTGAGATAAAGACAATTTAATGGGGAAAGCAAAAGCTGCACTCACAAACAAATGAAAACAAGGAATCAATTCACTGCTTCCCAAGGGCAGGCAGCTGTTCAGCCATCTCCAGGAAAGCAGGGCTTGATCACGGGTAGCATTTATTTGGAAAGACAAACACCATCACTCAAAAAATCCCTCTCTTTTCCTTCTGTTCCCCTCTGAGCATGACGTCCTGTGGTCTGGTATATCCCTTTAGTCAGTTGGGGTCACCTGTCCCAGCTATGTCTCCTCCCAACATCCCATGCATCCCCAACTTACCAGCGTGGCACCACAAAAAGCAGAAAGCTGTGTAAGCCCCTCTCAGCAATGACAAAAAACATCTCCATATTATCAACTCTGTGCTCAACACAAATCCAAAATAGAGCCCCATACTAGAGAACCACTGGGAAGAAAAATAACTCTACCCATCCTAAACCAGCACAATAGGCATAATTGAGGAAATATTAATTGTCACAGGGGAGATGATGGTTCCTTTCTTAAATCTGTTTTAGAAGGTGCTAATGAAACACCCACTGAAGACTGCTTCTCGATGTACCAGAACTCATCCATGGCAGCCAGGCTGAAGCCCAGCTGGTTTGAAAGCGAAAGCACTTCCAGTAGAGCACATCCAGAGGGCTCAGCATACAATAATTCTTGTTATCCTGGCTGAATGCTGCTTGAACATGATCATCTTCAGGGCCTGTGGCATTTGCAACTAGAAATGGATGAAATCAAGAGGTAAAGGGATGTTGGAGGGAATTTTTAAGCAGCTGGTTTGCTGGTGTGTTCACTGTACCTTAGACACCGTCGATTTGACATCACTGTATTAATTTGAATGTAAATAGAAAAATACTGCATATCTAGACTGCAGGGATAAATGTCTGTAAAGAAGACTCAGAAAAACAACATGCTATTTAATAGAGTTTTCTGGAAATCATTATGAAAGGTGAGTCTTGTGAGAAGGATTCAGAAATGTTTCAATTCTCTGTGAAATGTTTCCCGGTACAGTTAATAAACATTTTAAAGGCACTTCCGTGGCTGTTCACTAAAACAATGATGCACTTGCAACTTTATTTGAGGTTTAACTATTAAAGCAAATGATCAGCCTTTTGCTGCATAAGTTGATATTACATACCTATATCTAAAAACATCACTTTGAAAAGACATTTGTATCTCCTAAATCTTCCCTAAGTCAGCAACCCTTTCCACCAAAAAAAAAAAAAAAAAGCACATGTCTAAATGTAGAATTCCGGTTTGTATTTTCAGTAACAGTAATTTTGATGAAACTGTTTGCTTAGTAGATACTGAATGACCAAAGTAGTGATTTTTACATAGCAAATACAATTTTTAAAGCCATTATCATTTACATGGTTTCCCTCCCTTCCTCTTCAGTGCCAGATGAAGTAGGTTTGTAGTCACCATCTCCTTCATAGTCTTCAGATAAATTCAGATGGTAATTCTTTTATTTCTGTACTGCCAATTCCAAAGACAAATTATGCTGACCAAAATAGAATTTTTCCTGTGATAATGTTAATTAAAAGATGAATTGTGAATGAGGTGAACAATGACACCCAGTACTTGGTGGATTGATAAGACACAGTTCACTAAGCAAGACATTATTCAGAACAAAAGAGCACACGGTAATCTGCAAACACAGGTTATTTTAGGAATTTGGTTCAGAATTAGAGTATTAAAAATACTATCTGACAACCTGTAGGCGATTCTTTGTTCCTTGGAGGCACTAGTGCTATAATATCAACCCTTTTAGCAATAAATCCGAATAAGCTTATTTCTTTTCCCCGCTCTGTCTTTGCATGAGCTTAGATTGTAAGTGTATAATATTCTAAACATGATGTCAAGGAAAATTATTTTTAAAAATATACTGAAAGCAGAGCATATTGCATAATAACAGCAAATATAGGAGGCATAATGAAAGCATAAAGATACTGTGGCCATGTTCCCGTCTGGTGAACGCTCTCTGCAAGTCTAGCAAAGGCAGTTACATAACTGATTTTTATTGCATTAGGCAACAGCAATATTGCTAAGCAAACCAATGTGCAGAATTAGAAAGCTTCTTCAACAGTGGAAATGAAGAAAAAAGACGGAGGAAGGGCTCTCACATCCAGTAAGAAGGCAGGGCAAGGGGATGTGCATCTTCATTAGTGGATCATATCAGGGGGACAACATGATTTATTTTCATCACACAGTGCCTTAGAAAAAATACAGTGCCAACTCAGTCCATGATAATTTCACTGCTTTCTGCAGCATAACGCATCAGCAGTCTAGAGCTCAAGCTGGTAAGTTAAAACATCAACCTCTAAAAGAGATTTAACAGAAGCTAAGATAATAGTCTCTAATGAATTGCACAGGGAGAAAAACTAACATGGGAGCAAAGGGGAAAAAAACTACACATGCAAAAATATGCCTGATCTCATCTGTTTTCACTGTAAATTCAGAACACTGGTAGTGTGTATTTAGACATAGCAGTTAATACAGGCTGGGGGATTGAATAGATCAAGAGCAGCCCTGCCGAGGACTTGGGGGTGCTGGTGGATGAAAAGCTGGACATGACCCAGCAATGTTCACTGGCAGCTCAGAAAGCCAAATGTGTTTTGGGCTACATCAAAAGGAGCCTGGGCAGCAGGCCAAGGAAGGGGATTCTGCCTCTCTGTTTCCCTCTGGTGAGACCCCTCCTGCAGTGCTGTGTCCAGCTCTGGGGTCCCCAGCACAGGAAGGACATGGACCTGTTGGAGGGAGTCCAGAGGAGGCAACCGAGATGATTAAAGGCATGGAGTACCTCTCCTGTGAGGAAATGCTGAGAGAATTGGGATTGTTCAGCCTGGAGAAGAGAAGGCTTCAAGGCGCTCTAACTGTGGCCTTCCTACCTGACAGGATCCAAGAGCCTGTAGTAGCAGGACAAAGGGGAATGGCTTCAAACTAAAGAGAGTAGGTTCAGATTATATATTAAGAAGAAATGCTTTATTGTGAGGGTAGTGAGGCACTGGAACAGATTGCCCAGAGAAGTTGTGGATGTCCTATCCCTGGAAGTGTTTAAAGCCAGGTTGGATGGAGCTCTAAGCAACCTGCTTACGGGGAAGGTGTCCCTGCTAACAGCAGGGGGTTTCAAACTAGATGATCTTTAAGGTGTCTTCCAATACAAACCATTCAATGATTTGAGGATACAAAGATGTCTGTGAGCTGGTAACAAGTCTATGTTTGTGGCTCAAAGGTGGTCGGCTTTAACACCTAGGAATGTGCAAGAACTACTTGAAATTTGTTCTGTATAGCTAACGTCCTTCCCCTGCACTCTGATGCCAATGAACGTACAGGCTTATGCTGCAAGCTCCTCCTTTGCAGGACTTTCTTTCACGTGGCTGACTACTTTTGAAGTTTGAACAAACTCAAATATTCTTGGGACTTCTGCCACATGTGTTTGCGTGGCAAACAGAGTGGCAGGAAGGGGGGTATAGAGAGAGACAGCCGTATGAAGTGAATGAAGTGCAACTGTTGATGCTGTATTGCCGTAGGACCAGACCTTTAGAACCCTTGCACGAAGAAAGAGCAGTCACGGTATTTCGCATCCAATGCAGCGTAAGCAGTGCACTGTCAAAGCTCGGGGCCCCAAAGCTGCTCCAGGGGGTGTGGGATGTGGCGGGGTAGGCAGGTTAAGCGGTCCTGCTGAGCCATGCGCGCTGTGGTGGCTCCCTGCAGGAGCCTCCGGCGGGAGGCGAGGGAAGAGCCCGGTTCTCCTTGCTCTTCCCGCTGCCGGCGCCAGGTGTCGGCAGGCGGCGCGGGCACGGCGCTGCAGGAGCGCCCCTCTCCCGCCGCTCCAGCCTGCGCTCCCAGCTCCCGCTCGCTCCAGCCTGCAACCGGAAGGGTGTGGGTGGGTGCTGGGGCTGGAGCAGCCATGAGACTTCACTTTTTTATTTCCCGCCCCCCCTCAAATCAAGCGTTAACTGCTTAGTGGCTGATACTTCGGGAAATTCAAGGCGTTTTTGAAATGAGTCAGATGTTAGAAGAAGAGAAATGTGCTGTGCAGTGCCTGGGGGCCATGAATAGGGCTTTGGGTGGTAGGAGAGGCAAGAGAGGGAGAAAGCAGAAGTGGCCAAGGAGTTGCCTGCAGAGATGGATGGCAGGATGAGTGCTGCAGTTATCCTTTGGGAGAAGAAACTGGAGTAACCTCCTGTAGCAAGCAAGGTCGCCACCTCAGCACTGCAGAGGAGCTTCTGAGTGTCGGGAGTAGCTGGGCATCCGATGGTGACACTCAGTGACAGTGCTTGTTCTTGGCTGATGGAGACCAGAACTGGTACTGAACCACTGGAGAAAGAGTTCTTGACTCCGTCTGAAGCCACATTTATGTGCAGTTATGCAGGGGATGCACAAAGGAAATGGGAACACACAGGCCACAAGCACAAGCAGGGTGGATGAAAGATTTATCTGGGAATATGAAAATGCTTTGAACAAGTGAACTAACTCTTCTTTTCTCCTTCATTCACACAACGGAGCAATTTTAAATTAGAACAGGTTGTAACAGATTTAATTTAGATCACCATGGTGCCTAGTATAATGCTACAGCATATTCTAGTTTATCTTTTTCCCTGATTTTAAAGGGCTAAACAGTTTTAAAATTGTGGATTTGTTATAGAATGTATGGCTGCTAGGCAGTCCTAACCAATTAGAAATTTTTTACTGCACCATGATTAATTTTGTTAGATAAAACTACTGAAATACAACTGAAGGTAGAAATAAAAAGCATTTAAGTGCTCTACAGTCATGATTTACTCTTCAGAGATGCATTTAACGCTGTCTCCGGCAGAACAGCTTCATCCATTTTCCAAACATTCATTTGTTTATTTCAAGATTAGTCTCAGTTATAAACAGACATTAAATCACCTCCAAGCCCTAATACATTGTAATGAAGTATTGTAAACCATGTAGTATGTTGGTTTAAACAATGTAATCAGAAAGCAACAAAACCATTTTCTCCTGGTTCTTGCTGGCTCCCTGACTTCTGTCTTTTCAAAGAAAAGTTCTTTTTAGTCTGTAAATGTCAAGGTCACTCAGAGGTCAAGTTTGTGCTTTTGAGCCATGGTTCCTTTCAGGTTATTGGCATTGTTTTATTACTGAAAGGAACCATCCATTTTGGCATATAGAGCAAAGAAGTCATGTAATCCTATTAAATACAAAACCAACATGTAGAAATAATGGTGAGGGTTGACAATTGCACAAAAGCCCGCTTTTTCTGCCCATAGTTAAGCCTGCAGTGAGTAATTAATGGTCCTTCCATGAGCCTGTCTACAGTGGGAAAACTGCCTAACTAGTTCTCAAAACACTTGCTCAAAAACTGGCCAAGAGCCCCTTTTGGGCAAGCTGGCATCCTTCTACTGTGATGCTCAGGAATGGGAGAGGGACAGAAGCACCTACCTGTGGCTTTCCAGCTCAGAGCAGAACATGGCACAGAAGGAGACAGGCACAATCCTAGGCAGAGGATCCTTGGAAACAGAGAGAATTAATTAACAAAGAAGGAGGAAAGCATCTTTAGAGAGTTAAGGATAAAAGGAGGTATTTTAAGTTATTAGAAAATAAACTCGCTTTGTTGGCAGGAAAGAGAAGTCGAAAGTGGAGGTTGCAGCATGCAAGTTGAGATGTAAGTGGATCATTATGTACTGGGCACAAAAACTAAGACACAAAAAATTAACAACAAATAGCTCACTAATTTCCCTATGAAGAATGTTTACGCATAGTGGAAGGTCAGTAGAAGAAAAAATTAGGAAGAGGAAATAAGGTATAATCAGAGTTTAAAATGGAGCAAAGTAAGTGTAGAATGATTTAAATAAAACTGTCCTCAAAGTGGTATCTACATAGAGGTATCTGAGGGAAAATGCTGAGGATTTTCATGGTTAGTTAGGATCAGATGTGAATGATGTGCTTGCCAACACTGTCTGTTCTGCTTGTCGCTTTTTTGAGGACAGTCAGCTACAGTATGTGAAAACAACTGAAGGTTGCAAACCCCAGTTTTCATAAACAACATTCATAACACTATTTTCACATCCCTCAGACAAGCATATAGGTTATCACAACTTTAAAATCTCTCTCTGCTGGCAAGACAAAACATTACCATCCTAGAGTGTATGCAAACATAAGAACTGACTGGATCTATTACTAATAAAGAGAGATGAGCTGATTGAGAGTCTAGATAGCAATTGCAGATTAGCTGAAAAACTGCATGAAGCATAGGCAGGAGCTGCAGAAATGAACCCCAAGGCATACAATTGAATATAACAAACGCTGCAAAAGTGGAAATGGGAAACTAAGAAATCTATATTACCCGGATTGTGAAACAAGACTTACAAAATGCCGGACAGTAAAAGTTTCTGGCCTATCATATTGCAAGAACAGATAGACAATAAAGATGCTTGGAGTTTAAGTGTGGAACAGGTCCAAGATCTTCAGATAGTCTTCTAATAGGAAGGGAAAAACACTGGCACACCACCAGAGAAGGACCTCCACGCAGAACTGGTCCTTAAACACGGACTCAAGAGGTTTTTGGCAGACACTTCAGTGAGAACAGCCTCTAATGGCGCAGTCTTAAAACAAGTCTGGAAGAAGTCTCTCTCAACCCTGGGTTTGCTTCTTGAGTTGAGCATAGTTTAAGAAGGCCACAAGTTCAGTATGAGTAATTAGGGCTGAATTTATTTTTTGCCCTCCTCTGTTCCCAGCTCATCACTCAAGTAGTCTATGAAAAGTGAAATATACCCACAACTCCTCATCTGGGGATTTCCTCAACTGATAGACAATCAGAGTACATAATTAGCTCCTTTGCCCCTGTCTAAGGTGCAGAGGAATTATCAGTGCCTCAATCTTCAGCTATTGGAAGCTGCTAGATTAGTCAGTCAACTGGCATGGGACTCATCCACAGAGCTGTACTTGTCCTCCCAAGGGGGTTTAGAGGATGTGTTGGCATGATAAGAGAACACATAAGCTGTAAAATATATACCCAGAGAAACACAAATATATGCCTTGTTGCTGTTAGAATTTCTGAATAAAGTGAAATGGATTCTGCAGACCAACACATCAACTAAAGCAAAAGTTGATTTGAGAAACCTCTTTTCCCTCCCCATATTTCTTCAAGCTTTTCTAGCAAGCTGGCAATGCTGTAGGTACTGCAGACTTAAAAGATGAGCCTTCTCATCCCTAGGTTATCCAGTCATTATTGGTGGGCTCCCAGGGAGCTCTCAGATATGGGAGGACCAGCTCATACTACCCATGTCTAGAAGAAAACTTTGGAGACTTTTATAGGAAAATTCCACACTTTTGTGACCCAAAAGAAGGTCTCTTCTTTTTCACCTCTGAAAAAAAAATCCCATGCCTAATTTGCACCAATGCCTCTTTTCTCAACAGAACTGACCCAAAAGTCGGAGAACTTTAGGCTCACAGACCTAAGCTTGTACCAGGATCACTACAGGAGATTGTTTTGGGGATCCCCTGTTTAATTTCCCAACTTCCATACTAATTTGGAGATTCACAGGCCATTTGAATGTGATGGAGATAGTTTCTTCTCCAGAAGCAAAACTGGTCCATCAGAAAGATTTCACATGTTTACATATGCCTGGATTTGTCATCTGCTGCCCTTCAGCTGCTGCTAGCAAAACTCTCTCAGTTATGGAGCAAATTGGTCTTCCTCTACTATTAGTCTTGTTAACCTGCTTTATAGCAGTTCCCTGTTTCACTGCAGATGTACAGTAACTTCACTGCATTTTCTGCTTTCTGTTTTTCTGTGCAGCTCTCACCTCTTCAAGTGTTTTGGGGCCACCAAATGAAAACAGTGACACAGAAATGTAAAGGAGCTTGTCTTCTAAGTGCATTCCCATCACAGTAAAATTGTGAAACAGTACAGCTTATTTCTATCTGATGATGTAAAGTGCCCTACATCACTATAAACAGAATATACTGTATAAATATTGGATATACAGTATGAATCTAGCCATGTGAGTTAATAGCATTTTTAAATCTTGACAGCTGTATCCATACAGTTTAAATGCATATCTGCCCACTGTCACATATGTAAGAAACAAATAAGAAAGACACAGTGAGACCGTGAAGTAACTGGTATATATGACTATAAAAGACTTGTATAAAAATTCAGGTCACTGTTCTGAATGGGAAAGTTCAGAGCAGAAGATGTGGATGGCTGTTTTAAACTCCTTCAACAAAACCTACACAGGGTACATTCAGTTTTGAATTAAATCAGCAAAATAATTTGCTTCTGTGCTGAAGAAGATGAAATAGAAAACAGAAATGGCTGAAAGTAGGGTGATGGGATGACAGGGATAGTTCTAATCATAGGTGACTGTCTGTGCTCTTCCACACAATATCCAGTGTGCTATTGCCAATATTGCATCCACTTCCAACAGACAAAATTCTGAAAAAGGAATAAAACTTTATATCAGTTGCATGTGTGGACTCAGACACATTGTGTGTTGCAATAGAGAACCACAGTGACTTAATCATATTTGTATTTAGATATTATCCTTCTGTTACATAAAGTTATTTAGATTAACTGTAACTTAAAGTTAATATGCCAGGCTTCCTTCTACTCTCATCATATGTATTTTCTATAACCTTTTATCTTTAGAAAACTTTTGATTGTAATCAGCTTCATTTTTCCTTCTGTACTCAAAAGTAGGATTTCTCTTCTTCAACAAACACATTAGGAGTTAATACAGCTCTCTGTAGCAAGCTATCCTAAAGCCTCTTTTTTATATATCAATTTTACCACATATCAGATTTTTAAAACCAAGATAAAACAATTCAGAAGACTGGTGGGGGCATTCAACAAAAGTAATAGGAGACAGTACCTTAAATCTGTCATTTCACTGGATTTCACTGGATTTCAAGTTTATGGTGCCTCTGTAAAGGCAGTTTTCATTAAAGAGTGTAATTGAATTGAATCTTTGTCTGCAAACAGGACTATGTATTTCTTTCCAACAGTACAACAGCAGCAGATTTAGAGTAAGGTGTGCTTCTTCATAGAGCAGTTCTCAGCTGTTACCACTGGGAGCGCATACAAAGCCAGTGGATAAAGCTTCTTGCATGTCAGCCAAAGTTCCAGACATTTCACACTGGGCATGACATTTACTTGAACAATACTGGTCAGTCATCAAGACATAACAAGGTGCAAAGACCTAGGAGAATTTTTTTCATACTTTACCTCTGCAGCTACATTCCTGGATGACACTGGACCACCTCTGTTCCCTGCTTTAACCATCTGTAAAATGGAGACAGTATTACTGGCCCCTGATTGTATTCCCAACTCAGTCAATGGTTTTAAAGTGCAGAATACTTCAAACCACACCATCAACTTAAAATCTGGAAATTATTAAGAGAATACTTTCAGTTATGTTAGTTTTATAAAGATACATCAGTTTTATGTGTTTATGTATTCATAATTTACAAACAAATGTAATGTAATTTATGTAATGTGTATATATTAAACAAATTTGTAAATTTACAAATACATATGTCAGTGTATGGTATAAAATAAAACATTTCCTCTTTACTGACATGTGAAAAAGCCACACAAACTGAAGCATTGCTCTCTAGGACAAGATCCTGCAAGATGGCCCATGTCACTGTGTCTCTTGTGCGCACATGTGTATGCCCACAGATTATTCCTGACAGCATGATAGTATAAGCAACTCTTCCAAGAGGAATGGGAACTGGCATAAACCAAATGAAGCAAGAATGTCTTTAGCTCTTTATCCTCTCTAGTGCTTACATTCGTGTTGCAAAACATGAATAGCGTTGCTGAAAAAAGAGTCTTTAAGTCATCACTATTTCTCTCGTGCCTATCTGTAATTTCTTTACCAAAATATTCCATGGTTTAATTTGCTTCAGGGCATCCCTGTGCAGTGGCATTGTATCTCCCGTGTGCCCAACTGCAGGGAGATGCAGAAAGGTCAAAGCCAGGTCCCACCAAGAGCTGCCAGGAGGCTCTCTCATCTAGCAGCACCCAGCTCCACCAGCACTGGGCCAGAGCCCCAGGGGCTGAGCAGCTACTGCGGGTTGTGCTGAAGGAGCAGCTCAACAGCTCCGTGTCTGACTTAGAGATAGGTAACTCTAAGCTTTGCTAAAACGTTCCTGAGGTTGACATTGAGTGAAAACTAGTGCTTGTGGCTTTCCAGAGCTGACTGCAGCACAAACAGCTGTGCAGCTTCAGTTTTCCTTTTGTTTTTGTCCACTACCTGGACCTTCTTAGAGAGCATCTTATCTGTCAGATGACATAGCAGCTGTGGCTTTGAGACAACTGGAGGCAATTTAAAGTGGTGTGGCTGTAAATCCCATTTTTGAGCACACAGTCCTGCCTCTTTTTCTATTGCTTGTCTGGCTGACTCAGTGAAGCTATCTATGGGAAAAAATGACAGGGCATTTCTGCCAGCACTGGGAGGTGATCTGGCTCACCGGGGAAGTAGTGTCAGCGTTGGGTGCAAACAGGAGGCAAACCCATGTAGCTGGAGGCAGTAACTTGCATAAGGGCTAGCAGGACCTTAGCCATCACAATTCACTTTTGTTTTGGCATTCATGAAAAGATTCATAGCATCATTCAGGTTGTAAAAGACCCTTAGGATCATTGAGTCCAACCATTAACCTAATACTACCAAATCCACCACTCTCCCTTAGCACCACATCTTGCACATCTTTTAAATCCCTCCAGGAATGGTAACTCCACCACTTCCCTGAGCAACCTCTTCCAATGCTTGACTACACTTTCCATAAACAAATTTTTCCTAATACCCATTCTAAACCTCTCGGTGCAACTTGAGGCCATTTTTTCCAGTTCCATTCCTTGTTAATTGAGTGAGGAGACCAACCCCCACCCTGCTACAGCCTCCTTTCCAGTAGTTGTGGACAGCAGTGAGGTCTCCCTTGAGACTCCTTTTCTCCAGGCTAAACCACCCCAGTTCCCTCAGTTACTGCTCATAACACTTGTGCTCCAGACCCTTCACCAGCTCTGTTGCCCTTCTCTGGACATGCTCCAGCACCTCAGTTTTTTCTTGTAGTGAGAGGCCCTGTGAGCAGGGCTTTCACCAGCAGTCTGAATGAAAGCAGCAGGCTTTCATCCTCTCCCCTCCTTGGCACATTCCTGCACCATTCCTTATGCTCTGCAATCAGCAAAACAATCTGGCTGAAAGAAAAATAAATAAAATTAAAAACTCTTACTTCCAGGATTAGTTTTCAAATGGCAGCAGCATGGTCTGAGATCATATTAGGCTGCCAGTGAAATCCATGACTTTGCCCCATATCTGGAATCAGAGCAGACACTTCACTGGACAAGAGGCAACTTGGACCAGCAAGGCTGGGATGTTGCTCTTCTGACACAGGCCTGCTCCTCACCAGCGTGGTGGAAGTGGACAAAGGGAAGTACACGGTAGTTTGCAGTAGCTGGGGTCCTGATGCATTTCTACTAAAAATTATTAATTTTCTAGAATGAGTAATTTCATTTCATAGAAATTATTCATTTCTACTAAAAATATTTAGCTCCATTTCAACCCTTGGTGATTTTTTCTAACTTGCAATGGATGCAGTCAGAAGTGACACTGAAGAGGGTAAGCTATTTTATCCTGGAAGCTCTCCATGTCCTGAGCTTCCTGGTGACATGACTTAAGAGGGAGAAACACCACACCCCAACGTACATGAAAGAAAAGAGCACCGAGGCGAGAGCAGTGTTGTTAACATTACCTTGAAACAAAGCAGAGGTAATGTTTCCAGGGACAACCTGGAATTATGCATTTGTTGTTCTCTGAGCAAGCCCATTGCCAATAATAATGTATTTTTTCGTGTGTGTTCAGGTTGTGGAAAGCTGTGTCTACTTCCCTTTTGATGCACAGAGAATGTTATCATAGAAAACACACATTTGGCTTTTTAAACTATTCTACCAGTGCCACTCCTATAGGACCCCAGTGTGTGTTTTACACCTAAAAGGAAAGAGACAAATGACTGACTAAATCCAAGAGATTCACATGATACTAAACTGATTTAGAAAGGAAAGAACCAGCAACTTCATACTAGGAAACGCACAAATTGAAAAGAAAAATCAAGGTCAAGCATTTAACCACGGGGTGGATCAGTAATTACACCAAAACAACAGGTACCAAAGGGCAGATCTCTTGAAATTTCCATAATGGCTTTTATTTTTTCTGGAAAATAAGGCCATAATCTCAATTACAAATATAAAGTCCACATTATGTCGAATGTCACGTTCTGAAACTGAACCTGCTTTTAAACCTAAATCCATCAGTACAATTTATGGCTCAAAAGCTCCCCCTTGAAACAAATCTAAGCCTGTCATTAGTCTTGTTCAATGAACTCAGATAATTACAGTCTGATTATTTTTCTTTTTTTTAGGATAACATCCACAATTCAAAATTCCACCTGGGAACAGGCATCTAAAACCAAGAAACTGGATGAACATCTGTATTTTGGCTGCTATGACTTTGACCAGTAAGACACTTGCATAAATGTTATTTTTTTAAGGTGTCTGAAGTGGTTTTATTTTAATAAAACTCCAGTTGTTGAACAAAGGTATGTTGCCTCCTACCACAGCCATAGTATATTTTCTTCAGCATTGTCTTTCTTGGAAAGCCTACAAATTCGAGGCAAACCTTCTAATAAAAACTAAGGCATTTGGGAAAATAATGACACAGCAATTCTGTGCCAGAAAGGAATGAACCAGGAGGATGATCAGAGACCTCTGTCACTTTTAAACTTCTGCAATGCTTTCATTTCTGAAGCAGCCCCGCTTAGAAAAAAATTAAAATGCATCAGCTGCTAACAAGACTCTGACAGAGTGATGGCACTTACTGTAAGACATTTGCTGCTTTTGTGTTGTTCGTAAGCGCTGGGGGGTTTTAGAGGCAGCTGTGCCACCGTGCCAACTTGCTGCAGGGCTGCCCTGGCCCTCCCCGCCCCACGGCCCCCCAGCTCCGCCGTGCTGATTTCCCAGGGAGCTCACCAAAATGGCAGGAACTTAGCCCAAAAAGGGAATAGTGTCCTGGCTTGGCGAGCTGAACCAGCTCGGCGGGCAGGGAAGAGAGGGCAAGGTCTCCCTCTTCTGACAGCACCAAGCGGGCGGCCACGACCTCATCCCGGCTTGAGGGCTCCCAGCTCACCAACTCGCCTGGTATCCCTGCCAAACCCTTGTTGAACAACATCACGACAAGCCCGCAGAATTATTCTGAGGTTGAATAGTGTAAATTGCAGTCTGATTTTTTTTATTGGAAAGTGGGAAGCTTGATACTCAAATCCTTAAAAGATTAGAAGAAGGATCAGGAAAACTGAGAACACAAATTAAGGTTCTGTGCTTTTGATGGAGACCAGCTCATAACTGGCAGGATAAACACAAAGAATGCAGTCTGGCTATAGCCAGCCCACACAATTTTATGGAAGTGTTGTCCAGAGCTAAGAGTTTTGTGTAGTTAAACTTGTTATGGCAGAGTAAGATGGGTCCAATTTATAGCATGTCAGAAGGCTGCTTGATAATCAACAGAATATTCTGGGTTGGAAGGGACCCATAAGGATCATCAAGTCCAACTCTTAAGTGAATGGCCCATACTGGAGGCAAACACACGATCTTGGCCTTACTAGCACCATGCTCTAACAAACTGAGCTAATGATTCTTTGTTCAAATTTAAATTAGATATTTACTTCTATTTTGAGTTATACAACAAAGCCTTGTGTTTCAGGTAAATCAAATAACACCTAGCTGATTCAACAGAGATTTGCTTGCATTGGTTAATTGGATAAGTAGAGATGCTGAGACAAACCTAGAAAGACTGTTAAATTCCATTCCTTATTTTCAGAGGTCATTTTGGAAATCACAAGTAATAAGGGCTATTCTGGGTTCCAGACTAGACACAAAAAAACAAACAGAGGCAAAGCACATGTTGAGTTGTGGTTTTAATTCTATTTTCATCATAGTTTATATGACTTAGGACTCCAGCAAGCAAACAAGCCAACCATTGAATCCAAAACTCAGCATAGATTTAGCACAGCTCAGCACAGAGAACTTACAATATTGAAATGGTATTCTTCAGTTAAGTAAAAATAAAATTAGAAAATTAGTAGCTGGAGAGGAAGAAAACAAGCCTTTCTCACATTTGCGTATAGTTCAAAGAAATTTAATAGCCAAGGGGTGATATCATACTTTTTCACTCTTGCTCTAATCTACACTGTAAATCAAAACAATTTCATAAAAGGTTAAATTATTAAGAACAGTGGGCCGATGGAAGTGTCATGCAACCAGGAAACCAGGATGACCATAAAAAGAAAATGAGGCTGCTGGTAACCATTATAATGTAAGGCTGAATCACAAATGCTAACACCAAAGACCTTTTTCTGTTCCAGTTATAACCCTTGAGAGTTTTGTCTGTTGGGTTTTTTTTCCCTCTTTGAAGGCAGAAGTAGGCCTATAACCATCCCTGTTTCAGTTTCTCTCTTCCCAGCGATGGTTTCTTACAGTCTGTCATTGTCCGTGAGCTTAAACAGAGCACTGCATAAGCTGTATGCATCACATATCTGTCCCCAAGACGTAAAATCCTTCCCTGCGAGGGAACATTTTGGTGCAATCTAATGCAAATGCCGAGCCCAAGGGAAGAAGAACCGACGAGGTATTTCACCAAAATGTTTCTGTAGACTTAAAAAAAAAAATTCATTTAGGACGACCAATGGCAAAGATCAATGACCACAGGAGCAAGTTCCTACATTGCTCGCTGTATTAGAGAATTAACTTCTAAATTAACCCAAAGCGGAGGAGCCGCCCTGGAGCCGGAGCCGCCCCGGCAGGCGCAGCAGCCCTTCCCCGCTCAGGGCAGGAGAGCTCCCGGGTGAGAGAGAACCCGCCTTTACCGCGGCCGCTTTCCCCCTCCGGCGCCCCGGGGCTGGGGGAGGCCGGGCCACAGCGCCCGCAGCCCCCGGCCCCGACACGGCTGCCCCGCTCCGTATGACATCCCGGCGCCAGGGGAGCACCCCCTGCATCCCAGCCCCTCGGCGGCGGGACCCCCTCGGCCCCAGGGCTGGCGCGGTGTCGTCCCCCGGCGCCGCCGCCCGGGCGGGAGCGGGAGCGGGAGCGGTGCCCGGCCCCACCGCCCTGCGGC
>VYZP01078319.1:227-138630 GCA_013400635.1 Hypocryptadius cinnamomeus | reverse complement strand
TGTGTATTTGTTTTTTTTTTTTTTTTTTTTTTTTTTTTTTTGGTAAAGTTTAAACTCTTTGCATTAGAGTGGGAGTGTTGCAGGCTTTTAGAGTACTCCTGGAGCGTTAGTTATATTTTGAGGTTCTGAGTGAAATGAGTCTTGTGGTTTCAGCTTACTCTGTAACAAAGAGTGATGTGTCGCACACATACAGTCCACCTAAGTTTTCATAACTGACTGATGATTTGCTCTGGAAAGACCCAAAATCCTGATATGAGGCAGAGTCAAAAGGTAGTTGATTTTTAAAAAAAATTTCATTTTAGTTTGTCGTTCTCGACTTTACAGTTTAAATTTTGTTAGAATTTCAGACAAACCGCTTCTCTTCGGCTTCCCATCCACTGCTCAGGTGGGCTCTTGTCACTTCCCAGGCACACAGTGACAAGTGCCAAGTTTCCACACCCCACTAATGTCTAAAGCAGCCATCCTGGGTCTTGTCACAAATTTTCTCCTGTCTGTTTAGTTCAGCAAGAAAATGGTTTCTGTCTTTCCCCTCCCTTCCCTCATCAACTGCTCATGGTAAGATTTTTTATAGAGCCCGCATTGTGATATGTCCTTGAAGTGCAGAGCTGCAAGGTTTTGTTTTCATTTGCCATTTTTTCTCTTCATGTTTAAAGTTCATTGCAACTATAGCAAAGCAGGATTGTTGTAGATGGTCTTTTTTGACTCCTTCCCTGCTCCCCCCTTTTGTCAAAAATCTCATGTTCAGTAAAAAGCAAAAACTCAGATTTAGATACTAAAACTTACTCCAGCTAACCCTGACATGTAAAGACTGCAAAAATACAGACTGGGAAGGATTGCCCCAGCAAAACAGGTAGGTGTAAGTTAAATGTTAGATTATCAGCACCTCCTTTTTAAAGGATCCCTGATGGTGAGGTTTTTGTTCGCGCCATCTGTCTAGAACAAGGCTTACCAGGACTCTTAAAGGACAGGGGCCATTTGAGGTGCAGAATTTATATCAGGTATTTTCTTTTTAAGTGAATGTCAAATCCTAAGTAATTTCTGTATCAGACTGTGTAAAAAAAAGTACCCAACACTGTGAAGCAAGTTTAAAACTTGAGAATGGCTGAAGTCCTCTGCCTTTAAAAAAAAAAGAAAGTAATTTTTGTCTTTGTTCTCCACTCCCTCCTCTCTTCTTCTCCCCCCTGCCCCCCCAATTTTCATTGATGGGGAAGTTTCATTTCCTTTATTTATATATTTTTAGTGTATATGTGTTTGGGGGGGGCATGAGGGTGGATAGGAAGGAAGTCTGTGTTCTAGTTTTTATATTTAAAACTAAAAAATAGCTAATGCTGGTGTTTTTAGAAATGACTTTAATACATTTTCCCCAGTAAACCAAAAATTCTGCTGGTGAATAGTGAATATTATTAGGGCATTGAGGGGTTTTGCAACACTTCTGTGTGGGTGAGGGTCCTGTCTGAGTTCCAGTTGTACTAGCAAGAAAGTGTTTTTCCCAGTACTGTCATGTTTCACATGCCAAATCAGAACTAGAAGTGCGTTTTCCTGGAAGGATCTCTATTTACACTTGGAGGGTTATGCCAATTACAGCTATATTAGGCTTTTAAAAATTTTTTAATTCCACACTTGACCTACATAGTAACTTCTTTCATTTTCTTAACAGAGCACCCACTACAATCCTGGAATGTCAGTAAGGTGAACCTGCTGTCCTGTGGCTCTAATGCATACTCTTGCAAGAGTATGATCTTAAGTGGGTCCTCGTGAAATGAATGCTGCTAGAGCTTTGCATAACTTGAAATACCCCTCTGTTCTCCAGGCAGAATTCAATACAGTTTATTGGGGAGCAGGAAAAACGTTACGAAGTATGTTGACTATATGTAATAATATTTTTTTCTTCAAAAGAGATCCTATGTACTTTAATTCTGAATACAGTTTTTAAATACTGCAGGTTAGGAAATACTGCATTGCAAATCTGTGAAAGTTTGGATACATAAGGTGAGGTGATTTTAATACACATTGTAATCAGAGACTAAAAGTTATTTACTCTTTTGGGCAGTGCAGTGGTTCATGGAGAAGGAGGAGGTAAATGGGGCTTCTTTGGAAAGTGCCTGTAGGTGTGGGGTGTTGGCTGCCTCCTGGACTTGTACCACCAGTGCTTCATTCTGCTGCTACCTTGCTGTCTCTTTCTGCTGATGGAGAAGATGTCCTAGTGGAAGATCTTGTTTGTACCAGAAAAAAACAATCCTGACTAGTAAATAGTGCTGTTGTTATTTTGTAAGCAGATTTGCTACCTATTTGCTCTTTTTGTGATGTTAAAATTAGCATTGTTAGCAACAGTAGCAGTGCATTAAATAAAATAATGGATGCTGACCAGACTTTACATGGTTCCCAAGTAGGAATACTTGGAAGACCCTACATACCTAAACTGAGCTTTCTTTTCCCTAAAATGTAGGCTGCCAAACCCCTGAAATATTTAGGATATTGACTTAAAGTTTTGTAAACATCATCTCAATTGCGTCTTTTTTGGTCTGCCTCCTTTATATTTTGTTTTACCCTGAGTGTGGAAGCTGGGCTTACCTTGCAGAGAGATGGTAGTGTTTGAGTTGGCCCCTTGCTGCTTTCAGCAAGCAGAGGGCTGCACGTTGCACTCTTTTGAGAGGCTGAAAAGCATCTTCAGTGAGTCCCAGGCCACAGTGGGCCTTGAAATAACCCTGAGCTCTGTGGCCATTACCAAAGCTGAGCTGGAGCCTGTAGTCACCTGAGCCACGAGCACACGCCATGTATAGCTCAATGCTGAACACAGGAGTTTTGTTGCTGCTTGTGCCCCTGGTATATTTGGAGGGAAATGTGTGGAAGCAGGTCAGATGTTAACTCACTGGCATGATTTTGGGGGTGTTTTGGTTACCTTTCAAAAGTTAGTGTTGCCGGGGAACCCTTATGTATCTTGGTGAAACACAAAAAATGCTCCATGTTCAGCCACACTGAGTGGTGCAGCTTTGCAAGAGCACTGATGCTTTGGCCTGCCAGGTAGTTCAAATTCAAGCTAAGGTCTCCCATGTGGTTATTTGCATGTGTCCTCCTATCTCTGTTTTGTATCTGCAATTTCAGTATATGCTTCCAGAATGATTTTTTTATTCATTTCCAATCATTCTTCAAAGATAACTGGCAAAAAACATCAGGCTGGTTGTGATTTTACAGCAGTAGAAGGTAGACAACTTTGATCTTGTTAAATTAATTTTCTTCATGTGTGGGCTGAGTGTGTAGTGAGCTGATTTAGTTTTTATTGATCACTGTAAAAACGTGAATTCAGCATCAGAGCAATGATAATAAACAAGTACTTGCAGTGATATTCTAATTAGTTTCTGGCAAAAATAAGGTGGAAAACCATCTCAGAGACTGACGTGCTTTAGTGGTGAGATGCTGAACCAGGATACTTTATTTGAAAGGGTTGAGTAAAGCTTTTTGAAGTTCTCTCTCTGGCAACACACTTGCCATGAGCAGGAGCATGCCAAACGGGGCAAGATGCAGTTTTTTCATGGAGGCATTTGAGTGTCAGGAATGGCATTCTTACCTCTGTCTGGAAGGGCTTTCACCCCCCTGATCACGCCAAGGTAAGACAGGTTGTAGGAACCAAGTGTCTGCTTTGTTAGAAGCTGTCCCTGAGCACAAGCAGTGAAGCACTGATGACCTCTCCGTCCCCATCCGCAGGAATGCCCTGCAAACCATCGCCATGGGTTCCAATAAGTCTGCATGGCAAAGCATCAGGTACCGAGCGGGGGAGTGGAGAGAGGTTTCTAAATTAGCAGGCAATTTATGTCTGGAGAAGTGAGATTCATATTCATAACTACGTTAAACACATATTTCTGAATATGGCAGGGGCATATCTCCATTTAAGGTGGCAGTAATTTCTCTAAGCCAAAATATTTGCAGAAGTATGAGCAGGCAAATTCTCTGTCATTCTTCCATTGATGCTGTGTTTCCAAGACTTGAAGGGGTTTCTCAGTTGTGGTGGTGAACAGTGATTGTCTGTATTTTTTTTGGTCAGTTAATCTTGTTTTATGCTGTCAGAGTTCAATAAATTGGTATGTGAGCAGCATGGATCACAATGAAAAAGTATTGCTGCTGTCCGTATGAGTTTGATAACATTAGAAAATGAGTGGCAAAATTTTTTTAAAGTGAGGGAAAGAAGGTTTTTTCAGGACTATGAAATTTTGTAAGAGATGGTTTATAATTAACTTTAATACTTTTCTAAAGTTGCTGCTATTATAATGAAAGAGCATGAATAAGAGAATATGCCTTGCAGGTAAAACGAAAAAAGATTTCACCGTTTATATACTTGAAAACCAAAGATGCATTGCAGAGGATGAATTTTACTGCTTCTATATTGCTTGTAGTAAAAAGTTGGTCTTTGAAGTTGAAAACAGCTTTAGATTTAAAGAAATAATACACCTGAAAAGGGAGGTTCACAGAAAAAAGACATTGGATTAAGTACTGTTTTGTTAATGAAAAGAATGTTAAGTTAAGCCAAATGTGGTTGCCTGCATAGTAAGGTACTGCTTAACATGAGTGGGAATGATAAAATAAAGTCTTAGCAGACTTTTATTTCAACGATTTCCAATTTTCAGAAGTTTTAATCTGGACGTTGCATGCACATACATAAACGATAGACTAATACCACAGAATTATTCTAATTTATGAAAGGAGCTGTACTTTGATGCTGGAAGTCTATCAGCAGACTAACTGTCCCTAGTCTATCCCTAGGCTAACTGCTTGCTCATTAGTTAAAGTAGGGGTTCATTAAAATAACATGGGCTCATCTGGTTTTAAAGGCCACCTCTCAGCCAGTAGGCGATGGTCCAAAACGAGTAAGGCTCCAGAGCACACGTTTTAGGGCAGTGGCACATAGCTTACTACATAAGGCTGGCTGATGGGAAGGCTTCTGTTGGATTGTGTGCTCAGTATTGGACCAGATTTTTCAATTTTTAGTCATCTGCAGCAATGCCTGCTCTTGTTATAGTTGGTTGAACTACCTGTGTGACTGTGTGAAAGAAGGTGCAGGGTTGGGTCTCCGTATGACCGACTGCAGCTCCTTGTTGTAATTATTTTATTCTGTAATAATTGTGTTCTTCTAGTTGAAGTGTCATAATTACAAAGTAGATGATGGGCTTCGGTTCTCTAAGGAAAATCCTTACATTTAAGCCCCACTCTATCCTTTGCATAAACAGCTCTTTTTCGTCTTTTTTTTTTTTTTCAGGTAGAACTTTTACTTTCAGGTTATTTCTGGAAGATCCCTACTGCTAATTATGTAAATTGCAAGAAACTAAAAAAGAGAACAAAAGAGTGGGGCATCTTATTTTAGGCTTCAGCAAATGCAAAGTCATACGTGGCCATTACAGCTATCTAGAATATGTACCTGCATTGTTCTGCTACTGCTTTTGTTACCAGTAGAATTTAAATTGGGCATTTCTCGCAGGCTTTGTACGTTAGATTGCCAAATGTGGGAATCGGGAAGTTTTTCCAGTAGCAGGGTCAGCTTGTGTCCCCTGGAGAGTCCCTCCCTGCAGGGCTCCTTCCTTGCATATACAGAAGTTTCTTGCTAAAAGCAAATGTAGGCCTTTCTTTTTTTGGTCTGTTTGGTTTTGTGCTGTTGTAGGCAAGCGTGCGTTTTCTTAGGGCAATCCTCTACAAGAGCAGCAAGTTTTTGTACCTGCACCTTTTTGCCTGTTCAGGCAGTAAGAAGCTCTCCTTGAGTGGAGGAAAGGCAGATTTCACACCTGCCTGCTGATCAGAGAGAGAGGAGAATGGAAGAAGTGGTGTTTGAGTGAATGAACAAACTTTCAGGCTGACTCAGTAATGCACGTACAGGGTACACTGTAAGGATTAGTCACCAACTTACAGTAAATCTGTGTGCTGCTTGCTGGGGATGTGTCTCTATGGAGCTGCACTTAGCAAGCTTTGTAGACTGAGAATGCAGGTAAATGTTATTTCCACAGTATTTTCCCAGTGAAGAACAATAACAAAACGCAGTGAAACTCAAAGGCTTGTAAATTACTAAGCTAAAGGCAAAAAAAATCTTTCGGCTATCTCGTGGTGCTGCTATCTTCATCTGTGAAACTGGTAGGAAAATGAATAAATTATGCAACGACCTCTTTTTTACTATTTAGAAACCTGTGCTTACATGTTATTGGTACTGTTCTACCCTGTTCTGTGCAGGTTGGTTTTATCTTGGGTTGTTTTTCTTTCAGTAGGTAGGTTTCAAGCTGCATTTGTGTAAAACACCAATTTACATGATGGCAGCAGAATAACAATTACAGGGAAGGATATTCATCTGTTGAAAACACTATTTTCATTTGCCAAACAGAAATTTCAGGAAAATTACCCTCCAGGTTGAATTTTCTTATAAATGTTCTCAAGTTCTGAAATTATTTACCGGCATAATAGGTAAGCACAGCACTTACAGCAGAGTTCCTATTAAGAAGTTATTTTTTGGGGGGGAAAAGGGGGGGGTTAATTTAAAGAAAGTAATTATTTTTTTAAAATGGTAAACTTATTCTGCAGCATTTCCTGAGTTACCCAAATTTAGTAAGTTTATTTTTTTTTGTACTTTCAGATTGTTCTTTCAGCAGTTTCTTCTGTTTGGCTGAAGTTTTTTTGTTTGGTTTTTTGTTTTTGTTTGTTTGTTTGTTTGTTTTGTTTTGTTGGGGTTTTTTTAAATTTTTTTTTTGTTAATTTAGCTGAGCATCTTTCATAATTCTTTCGTCCTTTCTCTCTGATCTTCTGACCTGTTTTGCTTGGCTTGTTTAATCTGTCCTTAGAGAATAGTTAATTTCAGCCATAATTATACCAAAAAATCCTTTACAGCTGTTAGAGCAAGATTTTTTTTCCTATTCTTTGTTTAAAATTGCTTCCTCCAAAATAAAAAAAAACCAAACAAACCAAACATCTTGTTGAAGAGTGAGAACCAGACTGTGCTGGCACTGCTGGGTGGGACAGTGCTGAGGGTGCGTGCCTGTACAAGTGGTTTGGCTCACTCCTCTCCCAGTGAGCTGATCCTGTTGAAGGCTTTGAGTCTTCTGAAGAGCAGGAGTGAAGGCTGAAAGCATTATTAAGTTTTGGGGTTATCTCACGCTATTTATTTGAAATGGACGCCAAGCAATTTACATATCTCTGTATCTTGGATCTGAAAGAAAAAAAGTTTTTTTTTTTCACTAGCCTATGTGTGGAAATGACATCATAGCTTACATCAGCCATGCTAAATTCAGAGGTTTTTTTCTCCTCCCTGTTGGGTTATTAACTGAGCAATAGCTCTGTGCTGCAAGTCTTCCTTTGCTGACTGTGGCACATCGATAACTTCATCGTAAATGCTCTGAATTTTGTGCGATGAGGAGCAATGAAGATCTGGTGTAAAGCCTTTTGAAATGGGTGGGAATGTAGCTCGTTTCCTTGCTCTGTGTGCAGACAGACTGGGTGGCCCCTAATGCTGTGTTGTTCCCAGGATCCGTGCTGCAGCAGAAGCATCCAAAGGACGGCACTGTGCCTATTGGCACTTCTGGTGACCAGGCCAGGAGTTTGCTGTGGCACATTGTTGGGTAGGTTATGTCCCCATAGCCCTGCAGGGCAAAACCTTCCCTTGTGAGACTGAGTAAATTTTGAACTAAATCTCTTATGTTGTTGCTGAATGTCCCATGTGCAAAGCTGAGCTCCATGTCAGGGAGTTGAGAGCTCCTCATCTGTACCAGAAATCTCCAGGTTTTGGAGCTGCCCTTCTGGGGTTGATGTAGGGCTACAGCTGTGGCAGAGTGTAAAATGGAGGCATAGGTGTTTCGTGTGAGAGCCTGAGGAACTGGGAGGAGGGAAACAAAAATCAAATTAAAGTTGACATTTTGAAAAGTTGATTGCTGTGTTTTTTAATCACAAAGCAATTTTTACAGTAAGTCACTTCCCAGAGGAAAAATAAATGCATTAAGAAAAGGGAGAAATGTTGAATTTGTGCATTTGAGTGCAGCAGACTTGGTAGTGAGCTGCTGGTGGTACCAGTGTGCACAGAGACAAAAGGGCAACCAGTGTTCTAACTCTCCTGCTAAATTTCCAGCCATAATGTCCCATATGTAGAGCATTTTAATTTATCTTTACTATTTTAGGAGGGCTGAGGCTGTAGGGATGGGACTCATCCCAATAACTTAAAAAAAACCCCCAAAAATGCAGTGAAACAAACTCATCTGAAAATTCAATGGATGTGGAGAGATTTCCCTTCTTTTGTGTGTCTCAATCAGCGCCCTCTGCCCGGGGAGAAAGGCAAGGAGGCCTGCAGGTACCTCCTGCAGGAAGACTTGCAGGAACAGCTTTGGATTGGGCTCATGGCATGCAGAAGTTACCGATATCCATTCACACACTCCATTCACACACACTGTATTTTTTTACATCTCTTTTTCTGCCATAGCCAAGAGCAAGGGGATGCAGGGGGAAGGGCTGAGGGGGGTGCAGGGAGGGCACGTGTTGGCGTAACCCCGCGCGTTTCAGCGGTCAGTGCTCGCACGCGCCACGGAGCTGCTGCAATTCCTTGTCTCTTTTCGAGCTTGCGAGGAGCACTTCATTGCTGCAGTTATTTGTACAGCCATATGCTATTTTTTTTTCTTACATATGTTCTCTGATAATTGTCAGTAGCAGGTGCCTCTGAGCCAAGGCGGAGCGTTATTTAAAAATCAGATGCTTAATGGGATTAAAGAATTGAGTGAGTTAAGCACCAGCAAAAAGACCAGGTTGAAAGCATTGGCCTGTGAAGGTCGTGTTCCTCACAGAGTGACAGCATGGTTGGTAGCAGTGCTGGTCTTTCAGTTCCACTGCCCACTTGTAGAGATGTGACCTTCAAGAAGCAGTCAAGAGGTCTAGTTTTGGGTCTTTGTATGTGGTTTGGCTAAATCAGGGAGAACACAGAAGTCCCTTCTGATGTGTGTACCAGCCTCCAGGAACAGAATTGGATATGTGTTGCATCCCTGCTTGGTGACTTGGGTGGTGCAGGGCTGGTTGGAGATGTGACATGGAATCTCACGTCTGGCAGACTCCCACTCTTTGAACCTGCCTTTTCCCCTGTGTTTGTCAAGCATCCCGAGCTGTTCAGGTTGCATAACTGGTTGCTGTTACATTGCATGTTTGTGCATTGGGTCCCATGGATCATTGTTGTGATAGTAATTGCTGATGTTGCATCCCCTTCCATCATCTGAGAAACAACCACCAAGAGGAGGACATGGGGAGACTTGTAGTCACTCTGGACTTGGCAATGATGCAGCTGTGTCCACTGAAAATCATTTTGGGTCATTGTATGACCAGAATCCCCCCATATCCATGATATTGCTGTCACATCATCTTCACATCTCTGCAAATAGCTGTCTGAATTACCAGTCCTTCTGTGTTTCAGTTGGGGGGAACTCGGTGTAACAGATGTCTAGGTTACCAACAAGTCAGAAGTACCTTGTATTTCAAAGTGTCAGGAAAGACATAATGCCCCTAACATTCTTTTGTGGGGAGGTTTTTGGTCTGGTTTTTTTTTCGTAATTTCTGGTAAAGAACTAGTGAAATATAGAGCACATATGGAAATGGCAGACGTTGTTGGGTTTTTTATTTTTTTTTGTTGTCCTTGTTTCTAAAATTAAGCACACAGGAGTTTGTGAGATCTTGCAAAGAATTTAAATCATATTGCACAGTCATGTGTTCAAGGAATCTTTTTAATCTAGTCACATATATAGTGAATAGATCCAGATTTTAAAGAATACAGTAAGGAGTAAGGTAAACCAAATACAGTAAGGAGAGGTAAACTAAACTGGATAAAGACAAAAGGCTGCTAAATATTTTTTACTGTACTTACCTAGTTTAGTTTGCTGCCAGTATTCTGTTGCCTTTTTGTTTGGTTGTCCTTCATGTTCTTCCTATGTAAGAAAGAAACCTGTGGTATGAGCTGTTCTGCTTATCCCTTGCATAATGCTGGCAACTGAGAATTGGATCACACGACTTAAAGTAGGTCTGTCTCTGTGTCAGAAAACTAACAGTTTCTCCTTCCTGTGGGTGGGCATCCATGCACAGGGGTAGTAAGCTTTTATTCTGCCATGGTGTTTCTGTAGTATGTTTCTGAGCTGGATCGTAGGAGGAGAAGTGATCTCACAGCTTGACCACAAGTGCACTTGGCAGTGCTCACATGGGCATAGCTGGTTGCAGAATTTGGGTCAGCGGGACAGTATCCTGGTGAGGTGTCTGGCACAGGACCCTCTAAGACCAGCTAACTGTATTAATTTACCCTAATTCATGATATATGTATATAAAATAGAACAAACTTCCGTGGGTGTTTTTACTTCTGCATCTGCAGAATGTCAACCTTGGACTACTACAAAACCTTTGAAATAATTTTGATGGCACGTCCTACACCACTTCAGAGCACGAGCTACTCCAGTCAGGCACGCTGAAGTCAAGTTTAGGCTTTGTAACTGAAGGGATGTACAGCACATCATGCAACTGTACAGGATTGCTTTACTTGTTTCTCATGGTGAATTCAATGAGGAAGTCGTGGCAGATACATATACATACACACATGCACAAGGCAGATCTGAAAGCAGTGAACACAGGCCTGTATGCATTGTGTTGTAATTGTTTTCTCTTGGGGGTTTTGTTATTGTTGTCCCTTTCACAAACTGTGTACCTGTAATTTTTCGTGTGCTGTTCTTTCGCCCTCTCTGCCAGAGAGGCTCAATCTATCATGTTAAAAGAAATCAATAAAAAGTCTAGAGGTTTATTTATAAAGTAGAGCATAGAGAGAGGGTGCAAAAATTCCATTAAAATGGCAGTTTAGCACTAGCTACATCTCTTTGGGACTAAACTCCAATATTTTAAACTATTAAAATTGTTACAAGAGTGCTTTTAAAGTGCCACAAATCACAGTAAAGCTTTCTAGCTGAAACTTGCCTTTATATAGTGCACTAGAATTTGGCTTATATATGTTTTT
The DNA here is from genome assembly GCA_013400635.1 of Hypocryptadius cinnamomeus. Taxonomy (NCBI): domain Eukaryota; kingdom Metazoa; phylum Chordata; class Aves; order Passeriformes; family Zosteropidae; genus Hypocryptadius; species Hypocryptadius cinnamomeus. Next base: position 127,646 of record VYZP01078319.1, on the reverse strand, counting down.
GGAGTGTCTGATGGATGCTGCCCTCAAACGCCGTTTTAGCATCCATTTTAGAGCTTTATTACAGTTAATAATCTTACAGGTTTATCCTCAAGGGGAAATACGTGAAGGTAAGAAGTCAGAATTTATTTTCCTTCAGAAATGTGAGTGTATGTATGTCTTTGTGCAGATGCAACTCTGAGCAAATTAATTATTTCTGAGAAGTCTATAGGCTTCTGATGTAATTCATCAGGATTGCCTGGCTTGGCACATGCTGCTTGGTTACAGGAACTTATAAATTCCAGTAGCTGTGGGCTATTTTATGACATAAAAGTTTTCACCAGTGATGTGATGGTCATCTATTCCATGTTTTCTATCCAAAGAAATAAATGTGTCCGTGTGCTCATAAATATGATGCTGGAAAGTTTATGGGATAGTGTCTGTGCTGAAACTCTCAAATATCAGAAGTAGCGTGTCTGAAGTGTAAGCTTTGCCTACACTCAGCATGTTTTTTGAATCTTTTTTAATAGCTGAAGAAGATTGATCTTGAAACTGTTGAGTTTAAAATGCAAATGGTACTGTATAGTTTGGTGTTGTACCATCTTCTGTACCATCTTCTATCCTGGGATAAAATTGTTTCTAGTGGAAATGCCCTTTATTTACTTCCAAAAATACCCAGAAAAAAATGGTGAACTCTTATTTGGGCCAAAGGTAGGCTTCTCCTTCCCCAGGAGACAGTGCAGGCTGCTGGAGAGCATGGCTCTTGGTAGGGGCCGTGGGAGCAGACTACATAAATGAACACGGCAGAAGCAAATGAGAAACTCCAACTCACCACACATATGTGGTAAAAATATGCACCTTGTCACACAGTCATGTCTGTACCTACAACTCAATAACCCAATTCTTTGTTCCTACATTGTTCACCAATTTTTTCTTTTCTTACTGATCCACAGCCAGTTCTAGCTTACTTCTTGCTGTTGGTAGTGAACATTTTCCTCTTTCCTTGCTATGTGGAGTAAAGTAATGATCCCAGCAAGCTTAAAAACAGCAAAGCTATTAACACTGCCCTTTCACTGTTAATTAACATCTGAATTTTCAGAAAAAGGGCTCTAACCTGTGTAGTTTTTGTGTGGTGGAGATGCTAAAGGGAAAACACTAAAGCTTACTTTCCTAAGCACAGACAGCTAAAATCTTTTCTGTAAGGTGCTTTTTCAGTGTGGGAAAGGAAGGCCTCTAGTTGTGTTACACAGCCCTGAGCAGAAGTGGTAGTTAGCATCTCTGCTTTTTAAAACATAAGCAAGTGATATTAATGATGATAAAGCAGAACAGCATCATTGAAGTCTGTAGCATGTATGAAGTCTGAAGTTAGCAGCCCACTGAAACTGGGATTTCAGGTGGGGTAGTTAGGTTTGGCCAAATTGTGTTTGCTGCCAGCTAAGGTTGGCATCCCAACTCTTCTCTTCTTTTGGGGAGGCCTCCTCCTCCTTCCTCTTCCTCTCCCTGGGCTTGCTCAGGCATGTTGGCTCCTAGCACCTCTTGGTGCTGGGCAGTGCTGCTGTGCCCAGACCTGTGCCAGACACTGATGTCAGGAGGAGAGTCTAGTGAGAGGTGTGGGAAGAGGCAAGCGCGAGAAGGCAGCACAGCCCAAAGCATTAAGCTGCAGCCTTTGGAAGGCATTTGTGAGGTCGGGGTGCTGCAGCAGTGTGGAGGCTGCCTGAGATCATTTAGGAAGTATGATGTCCTGGAGGAGAAATGAGGTTCTCCTCTCACTGTGCCATGCTCACAGAGGTGTTGTGGCTCTGATTCCCTATGTCCCTGTAGGCAGAGCAGCCGGCCGTTGAGCTTTGAACGTCCTGTAGTTCAGGCCACTGATTTCCATTTCTTCCCCTTCCTCCCAGTGGTGGACATGCCCTCAGTCTAGCAGGATGTTTGTCTCCTTGCTTGCACCATGGACCTTTTGCAGATTGTAGTAAAAAAATCTTGACGGCAGTTGTCAGCGCTGTCCTTGAGGAGAACGGGCCTGCAAGGTGAGGCTGAGCTGGCTGTGAGCAGCTGGCACACACTTGGTGTAACAGGTTAAATCTGTTGCGTTGGATTGCTTCTGCTTCTAAAATGTCCTTGGGAAGAGCACTGCTTTTGGCCAGCTGCTGTTGGGGTGAGTCTGGTCATACACTGGCATCTGGGTCATAGTCTTTGTGCTGGGCTTGGGGTGTCAAGAAAGCCCCCAGTCCACCTAGCAAGATTTTGCTGTTGCATTTCCTATTATATTTCCTATTTGGGGCATGGCGGTGCCCCACTTTCCCCATTGGGGGTGGTGTGAAGCCAATTTTGTGGGTTTGCCATAGTGAGGAGGTGGTGTGTTTTGGGATGTTGTGATGACCTTGCTGAGTCAAACAGCTATCGTGTAGCTGCTGGTGACTGGAAAGGATTGTCCTCCTGCAAGTGTGATCCTTTATAGGTTTAAGGTCTGATTGTCATAAGTGCGGCTCTCTTGAGACACTTAAGTCACTATTTAACCAAACTGGCAAAACCACGTCTTTGGCTTCAAGGAGTTTTCCCCACCAGGTCTTTTGATCCTACCCTTTCTCAAGATGCTGTGGGAATACCTGCGCTGGCCTCCCCTGTGCTTGGGGTTGAGCCCACAGTAAGTGAGGGAGGACTCTCTGAGCTTTTCTAATGCTTATGGCAGAAGGGAGGAAGTGGTAGATACCAATCTTGCCCTCTCACACAGCCTTCCACACGCATCTTGCTGGTGGTGGCCACCCAAACTGTCCCCTAGAGATGCTGCCCTACCATGACTAATTTCCTGGCTTCTAATTTGAAGATGCAGTTATCAGAGTTGTGCCAAGTTCCAGCTTTTGTTGTATATGAAAACCTAGAAAGCGTACTTCTGGGAAGAGGTGTTGGAGATCAGTTGGTTTTGGGTATTTCTGGTCATTGGAAGACAGGAAGGGGATTAGTAAGTGTTGAGGATTTGACTAATTTAACTGGTTTCAAAATCAAGACTAAGTGCATTGGAAGTAGTAGATGCAAAGTCTGTCAGGTACAGAGACTGATAAAAGCTGTGATTGTTAAAGATTTATACTGTCACTTTTAATGCCATAAAAGCTGAATATGATTGGTGAGATAATCAACCAGTGTGATAAACAGGTTATCTTTCTTCTGTTGTTTATACAAATAATTTTGTTTGTAGTATTTTGTGGACAGCAGTATTTAATGACTGTGCATGTTAGACATAACTGTTAGTTAAACTTACTTGGGAAATATTTTAACTAATAGATGTACAAGCATGTGAATATAGTAAATTCTTTATGAATTGTTTTCCCAGCTATAAAAATGTTCCAGTTAAGGGAAATAACTTTTCTTAGTCAGTAAATATTACTCTTAAGGATAAGATTTTGTATTTTCTCCTGTGTTTTTCCTTTGGGATATGTGTGTGTGTGTTTTAAAGAAGACTTCTAAGTGAATAAAAATTCGTGCTTGGAGTATTGGTGAGTTGGTAATGCAAGGTCAGATATTTGTATTACTTGTACAGCCACTTGTTTAAAAATAAACAAATTTTAATATGCATTTCATGTATATAAACAACTACAGATGTTGCAAAATACAGAGTAGAATAACAGAGGTAAGCTTTAAATGTAGATGCACTGAATTAACAAAGATGCCTGGGAAGCAAATTTAGAAAAACAGGTATTGAGATGGCTCCTTTCTTTATTTGAGCAATTCAAATGTCAGGAATTGTCTAGAAGGAAATTCTTATGGCTTGTACAGTTTCAGTATCTGAAAACTGTTTTTACCGGATTTTGCATTTATTGGTGGAGCTATAAATAAAAGCAGAATAATTTTGCTGGGCTTCATGGAGTTCTTGCAGATCAGTATCAACCTAACAGCTCTCAGCGTCTGGCCTCACTTTCTTCTTTGCTGGAAGAGCCAACCCAGTTCTTAAAAACTGTGGCAAAACTCTCTGGGCATTAATCTTAGACAAACTGGTTAATGAGGGGCTTTTTTGTTTTGTTTTTAATTAAAAGACATCTTTTTCAGACACACAGTTTCCTGGGAATGCTGGGGGAATCGGTTAACTAAGCAGTTTGCCGTTGCCAGTCTTAGTCCCAGCATTTGAAAAAGCAAAATATAACCTCCCCCCACCCCAGCCTCTGAGAAGCCCACCATACAGACAGCCTTCATTCTCCAGGGGCACCCCAACCTGAGCACCTCTGAGGGAAATGTGCAGCACAGAAAACTCAGCAGTTTGGTAAATGAAGTAAAGGGGAAAATAAAGTTCTTGCTGTTTCAGTGTGGAAATCAAGAGAGAAATATCAAGGTTCGCTGCATGTTAGCCTAAAAATCAAGGTTAGGAAGTTCCTTGAATAGTATAAACTCAGCTTTTTTGCAGGGAACTGCTTTTAGATTGCCTGGTTCTTTAGGAATTGGTTGATAAATTTTAATTTTAGCAAAAAATGAGTCAGTCAGTTACCTAAAATAACATTTTTGTTAATGCCTTGCCCCAGTGTAAAGCATTTGAAGTTAAAAAAAAAAAAAGCAAACCCACTTTTTTTTCTGTATTTCTTCTGTCTTTAAAATTGTCTCTATGATCTGCCAGCAAGCTGTGAAATGGTTGTGACACTCACTATCTTGACTTAAGCCCTGTATCAAGGCTCCACGCCAGGCAGTGCAATGATACGATAAGCAGAGTAGTGAAACACGTCTTCATTGCTCCATACTCCATTTAGCTGCTTGCTGGGGCCTTTTCCTCATGGGCTTTTGCAGGATCAGGACCACAAATTAGCTTTTCCATACACTGCTTGTGACCCTGGACTGAACAGGGTAAAGGAAAGAAAGGATAGTCTGTGTACTCATAGAGACATAGCAAATAAGAGGAAAGTTCACCTTTTATTTTAGCTTCTGGAAGTGCAACTTTTATTGAATTGCTGTTAGAGGAGGCTTGGTGGGATGTAAAATGGACTTGTCCTGACTGCCTCCAGTGATCCCAGCGCTGCAGTGCTGTGGTGCCTGTCCTGTGTTTCTTGGGTTAAGAAAAGTAAAGCGAGGCAGCAGGAAGCAAGGATGTAAACTTCTCAGAAGCAGATGGAAAATAATGACATCACTGTTTTTTCAAACTTCGAGCAATCTTAAAGTTCTAGAGGTGTTTTCATCATATCTGTTTCATGAGGAAAAATTAGTATTTTTCATAGCACTTGATGTGATCATATTTTTAACTTTTTACAGTGCTGCCATTTACAGACGTGGCAACTGCTTTGAAATAGTGTTTCTTTTATTACAGACCTGATTAGTTGGGAGGGAATGGGAATTAGAAATTTTTATAACAAGTACTGGCAGTATCTCACGCCCCCCCTTTAAATATCTTCCGCTTTTATTTCTCTTTATTTGAAGTCATTATGCAAGGTGCGTGTTATCCACTGAAATAGAATTACATGAGGCAGTTGGAATTCAGCATTCTTGTGAAGTAATCTGTTTCAGCAAAAAAAAAGTCTGTGAAACTTTTAATAAAAAGTAAAGAAGAGAAGTTCTGAAACTTTCTGACTCTGGAAACCCACTTTTTCTTCTGAAAATTTTACCTGTTGGTGTAATTCTTTAAGGAGGTTGTACTGCTTTTGAAAAAAATGATGCTGAATGAATATCATGGATAATGCAGAAGCCTTTGTAGGATGCTCACTGACCTACCTAAGAAGCCCAAGAGAGATAATTACAACCTTTGGTAGTCTACATGTAAATGCATTTTGCAAACGATTTTCTTTGCAGAAAATACAAACCAGTTACATTTTGGAGTCTGTATGTATGTGGAAAATGGACTGTAAAAGAGATGCCTATTTCAGACAATTTTTGATGAGTTCCATATTAAAAAAAATAAAATTATGGCATATTAAATTATTAGGCATCTTTACTAGGGTGTAAGGAAGATTTATAGTGCAATGAAATATTGCTGCAGCCTAATTTAGAACTTGACAAATCTGGTTTTATAGGGTTGAATTATAAGGGATACCTCATTACTTGTGGGCAAAACTTCTTTTATTGTTATTTTTGGCACTCTGGTCTTCTCTTTGGTTGAGCTGGGCTCTGTAGAAGCTGCTTTGGGCAAGATGTCTCAGCTGATCCTTTTTCAAGGGAGCTGTGCAGGATGAAGTCATAATTGAGGATTACACCCTGGCAGGCCTTTCTTACCACGTGTGGTTGCTGATTTCAAGTAAAATGCTTGCAGTCCTCATTGCTCCTTGGTCAGAAATGTAGTTTTTCTTCAAATCACAAATTTGTACTTCATTGTGAGATACTCCTTACTGATAGTGAATATCAGATACTCTATATACAGTATCAGTTGTTATGGAAAATTTAGCTCCTCCAAAATTACATTTTTTTTACTCCTCTGTTGCTTTCTTCTGCATGCAGGCCTCTTGATTGCACAAGGGCATGCTTTGAGCTTAAAGTAAGAGGCAATTTATGTGGAGTATGACCTGGTATTATTTCTTGTAGCAGTAAATAGAGAACATTAAAAAAAATCCCATTCTTTTTCAGTTTAGGAAGTTTGTAAAATATTTGGGGTAGCAAATACTTTGATCCTCTTTGGAGACTGCTGGCAGTATTCTTACGGTGCCGTTTACAGGTTCTCAGTTCAGAAAAAAACCTGGAAACTAAGTTTGTGCATTCAGCTAAACTGAAGAGGAGATTTTATCTGGGAATAGTATTTCTTCACAGGGTAATACAGAGTTTCTTGTGTGCATTGTTTCCCCCACTGAACTGACATGCAGAGTGATTGATCTTAAGCAGAGTGCACACACATGTAACTACAGCCATCTACATGCAAATACAGGAACATGTGACAAAGGAAAACAAAACCACAGGCTTTGAGTTCAGACAGTAAATCTTTTGAGGACCTTTCCTCCTCATTTCTGTGCGAGAGAAGTCTCAGCTTCTCCTCATGCTGTGTGTTACCTCACCCTGTGGCTCCACAAGTGTGCTGTGTGAGGTGTTGTGCCTGCCACACAGGAGGAGTAAGGCATTGGTGGATGGCTTATGCGGTCAGGTATAAGTAGCAGAGGAAGTGTTTGCATTTGGGAGACTCATCTTAAATACTTCAATGACTTACTGGCAAGCACAGCTTCATATGTTTAAGGAGAGTCGCAGTTTGGTGTATGTTGAATTTGCACTGTTATGCACTTAGCTTCAACTATAAACCATTTGCTGAGTTTTAGTGACTCTGATGTTTAGTCTTTGCCCCCCCCATTGTGTTTAGACATTAGTAGCCAAGTATTTTGCCTCTGTATGTAGCCTTAAGTTGCACTTTTTTCTGATGTAGTCATCAGATCAAATTATTTATAAAATGAGGACATCCTTTTGGACTTCATATGTAAACAGTCATTTAAATATGTGCACAAGCAGAGAGATTCTTCTCTGTTTATCCACAGTTGAAGGCTAAACATTAATAAATGCTAACATTAAATAGCGAGTTTTTTCCCCCCTCGTTCTTCACTGAAGTTTTCCCTTTAAGGTTCAGATTCCTTCTCTAGATTACCCAAAGAACTTTCTCCTTGCCCTTGATCAAGAAACTGGTTGTAGTATGTCTCTGCTACTGTGATTATTGTGAGCTAGAGTAAGCAAGTGGTTTCTCTGGAGTGGTTCCTGCTGGACAGGTATTCATCAAAAACCATGTCTGCAGTGCTGGCACGTGTGTTTGAGGGTGGGATCTACTGTCTCCAGGCAATATGGTGACTCCAGGACTCTTAATTCTGGAATTACCAGTGAGAACTGGAAACATGCCACCAGCTCATCAGAGTACCATTTGAAATTTCCTTGGAGCCAAATTTGTCTTGGGCTTGGCTTATTTCTAAGATATCTTAACAGGGAACGCATTTGTAGAATGGATTTGGGGTTGGTGGGAGGAGATTTCCCAATAAAGATCAGAGGTGACTGATGATGTCTCAAACTGCTGCAGCAGAGAGACTCTCCTTTTGCTCACTCTGCTTTTTTAATGTTTTGCTGGAGACCTGGGAGGTGCCCATCCAAGAGGCTGCCTTCAGCTGGAAGGGGAGATGGAAAAGCAAGCTGTGAAATGGGGTTTGAGAAACATGCATCTTGCATAGTTTTTAAAGGTACCTACTGCTGCCAGGCTAATTTCATTTGTGTGATTATTTCAGCCTTCTGGCTTTTGTTTTTTGCCTATTTTAACCAAACTTGAAGCATCCTCTTAGCCAATGACAGCAAGGTTTGCAAATCAAAACCAAATCTGAGCATAGCACTACACTTGAGTGAGCTGTGCTAATCTAAGACAAGCTTCTGTTTCCTTCTTGGAGCTTCTCCCCCATGCTCTCGTTTGGCACATGTACAGCCCTGTGTGCTGACAGGCACCTTTGAGGCACAGATCAGTTAAAGAAGTGTCTGTGGTGGAACTGCTCCAAGCTCAGTATTTCGTGTGCTTATTGGCTATCTACTTGTGGTTAGGAAGTAGGTGTTTGGAGTCATGTAGGCTAGAGAGAAGTCCTGCATTTGTGAATTAACATCCGTAATGGAGTGGTATCAGGTCCTTTTTTGAGTTCTTATGATCAGACAAAAAGCTTAACCTGCCAATGAAATATTTTGCATAAGAAGTCCGAGTGCAAGCAGTGTGTGAGCAGAATATTTTAGGCAGAGAATATGTTGAACTGATAGAGTCTTGCGCAGCCCAGCGCTGCGGTTTGCATAAAAGCAGCCCCTTAAAGACCCTGTGGTCTCATGTTCTATCAGCAACTCTATGACTGACTTTCACTTTCCCTACAGTACAAGAAGAGATAGAGAAGAGAATTTGCCATCAGTTTTCTCTCCTTGCATTTTTCCAGACAGTTTGGCCTCAACAAATTGTACAGCCTCCCTCTTGCCTGCGTGGGAGAGTACAGACTGCTGCTGGTGGCAAGGAGGAGAGATTAACATTCATCTGTTCTCTCCCCACTCGCTTTTCCATCCCGTGGGCATGGGAGACTTACGAATGTTCCGCTCCTTTGGGGTGTGTTTCTACTCATTGCCCTGATGGGAAGACCACAGAGACACCGGTAAGGTTGTGCAAGTTTCACATTGCTGATTAAATAGGCATATGAGGAAGTCAAATGCAGTGTTTCCCTAGAAGAGGTCAGAGAGGAAGATGGAAGGACTGGCATAAGCCTTAGGTTGCTCGCTTGCTCAGAGATCTTTTCTAGAGTCTGTGCATATTGAGGGCTTTATGGAAGGTCTGCCTCCTCACTTGGGTCTTCCATGAAAAGTGTGTTTAAACACACTTTGAGGAGTCTGTTCCAAGCAGAGATACTTTCTTCTTTGATCTTTACCGTCTGTTTTAATGTTGCGTGTATAGCCAGAAAATCTGAGGGGGAATATGGGGAAAGAAATTATGGGAGGGGTTTGTTTATTTTTGGGGTTTTTTTTAAGTAAAGTTTTTTCTGATGTAGAAGCTGAAGTTGATACTTTATAAACGTCTACAGTATCAGTACATAGCAATGGTTGGTAACACTCAAATGTAAAATGAGGAGTTTTACTTTCACTTTGTGGCATTGTGAGGGACAAGGAAGGGTTTTGCAAACACATCTTTCTGAATGACCCTGCTGCAAGGGGAGCTCTCTCTGCCATTGTCCTTTGGTGCCCATTTACCTACCTAGGAGCCAGGTACCATGGGGGTGCACACCATGAGGAGTGGTGTATCTGCTTGCTCCTGCTTCCTTCTGCACGACACCAGCCTGCCTGTGCAGGAACAGCAGTGGCCTCGTTGTCACCAGCATCTACTGCTGCTGCAAATTTGTCCCTCTCAAATAAGAGCCAGGTATTCTTTCTCCTGCTGCTCCCCATCCTAAATGGGGAGTGGTTGATAGTCAGCATTTACTAATTTAGCACTGTGGAACGTTTGTCCTCGATGGAATGGAGTTGGGAGGTCTAGCTCCTTCTTCAGTTAGTAGTTCCTGCAGGGGAGAGGGCGTAGGACTCTTCCCATCATTTCCAGTGCTAGCCACTGCCTAGTGGGATGTGATGAGCCAAGTGCCATTGCCACTGGCTTGGAGGCAATGGAGCTGCCAGTGTGGACAGCAGTTGAGAGAATTGCAAAATCTAGGGAGCCTTATGAGTGGGCAACCAGCACCTTGCATGAGGTGGTGGAAGAGTACAGATGTGGTAATTTCCTGAAAGGTACAGTGAGGATTTTACCATGTCTATTGCTTACAGTGGCAGGGAATTTCTATAGAGCTTGTTTGAACTTCTGGAAGGATGTTGCTAAGAGGCATCAAGTGTGGTGAGGTCAGTACAAGAAGAACAAAACCTCCCATTCAGATAAAAGCAGGGGAAGGGAAATAGTGCCACGTGTGGGACTGCTTTCGGCTAAACTGGTCCGTGCAGTAATTTGTGCAGCTCTCCAGAAACGTACTCTGGGTTTGAGCTTCCCAGCTCAGACAGGTCTATGTTCATGTTCCAGGCTTTGGGAAAGCAGGAACGTCACCATCTGTGTCCTACTTCATTTGAAAAAGAAACTTCAAAAAAAAATCTTGAATGCCAGCCATCTGCTGATAGTGCATCCAAACTTTATCCTGGTATCTGGGAGCAGAGGAGGAAGAGAGTTTCTTAGGGGAGAGGCACTGTTGAAAGAGAAAGAGCTGCCTGTACTTGGCGTGCTCCTGGATCCAGAAACCATCAGAGGAGCATGTGCAGGATGGCTTGGCATCTCAGTGCAGCCACTTTCTGTAGTACCAAAACAGTCTGGCCTAGAGAAAGTGAATCTGACTCCCATCCTGCTTACAGTCTGCAACACTTGGTTTATGGATTATTAAGAGGAGATTTGAGCATTTCTGTGAAGTGGATGCTCAGTGATGAGTGGTTAAGAGCCACTATATTGATGTTTGACACAAAAAGATAAGTTACTTCTTCCTTGTAGCCTGATCATTGGGCATAATGTTGTTTCAGAAATACATTAGGTTGTGGTTTTCTACAAGCTGCCTATGAAAATAGTCCCACCGTCTCAGTGGGAACTAATATGGGCCCTTGGCTGGACACAGCAAGAGCAGGCTTGCTTCTCTTAAATTCTTATAACAAGTCTCTTCCAATAAATGCCCACTGAATTTTGATTTGGTTATGAAGGTGCTTTTTCTGAAGTCAGCATGTCATTTTTCTGTGTTGTATTCTCTTCTCCTCTGTATTAGAGCAGTTGAGTCCTGCTTCTGTCCTGGTAGCTCTGTGTCAATGTGAACACAAGTAAGGCAGTAGAGAGTTAAAAAAAAATCCATTAATTAAAATATTTACATTGGAAGCTACAAAACATTTACTCTTTGAGTAAAACAAACTTCCCCATTGTTCTTGTATGATTGCTACAGTTGCTCTGAAAATAGCCAGGAAGAGGTTGTGCTCTGAGGAATTTTACTGGGTTGGCAGGGGAATAGGAGGGTAGGGATACTGAAGTGAGCTCTTGGTCAGTGGCTCTCTTTGTTCAGTCTTTCTGTAGCATAGACAGAAGATCTCTTCTTCATAAGGAAAAAACAAAAAAACTAACCAAACAGTTTTTTTTTAAAAACAAACCCCATAGTGGTGTCATGAGTCGTCATATTATTCTGGTAATGCCAAAAAAATTAATGATTATCAGTATAATCTGAGAAAATGGTATTTACAGGATGAAAGGTTTAATTTTTAGCACTTAGGGGAAAAAGGAACCCCCCCAGAGCTGGCAATTTGGACGCTGGCTGGGGACCCGCATGCTGCCATCCCCATTTTGCTGGTGGGGAAATGGCAGTGCAGTGTGGTGAAGGATGTCACCTCTCTGTGGCACTGAGCCCCTGTGGGTTCCTGCTGGGGTCTCTAGACATCATGGCTGCAGCTGCTTGGTGTTGAAAAAGAACCAAGTGAGGTTGCACTTGTTTTTTTACTTTAGGCACAGGGATACCTTTAGTAGCATCACTACAGGACAGGTAGGCAAACGTGAAAGCTCTTTGCTTGAAATGCTTTAATTCCCACTGTATCTCCCCCCAGATAACTGGATTGAAAAATTAAGCATTGTTTGTTTGTTTTTTTTAATAGTATTCTCTTGTGTGCCTTTTCACCATTGCACGTTTCTGACCTTTTCCACTCTGGCACTGCACTAATAGGCTTCTGGAGTTCGTGGGCAGGACACTGGAAGGGCTGAAAGAGTGTGAAGGGATTGGTTTGTTTGTTATTTTAGGTCCTTGATTCACACTTTTCACTCTAGGCAAATTCTTAAGAGTTTTTCAGGTTGCCAGATGGGAGGTCTCTCTTCTGTCCTAGTGACTCATGGACTGGCTGGATTGCAGGTCATGTTGTCTCTTCTTCATAGTGCTGTGGCAAAGTATTTTTTCAAGCCTGAGTCTATCCAGACTGTAAATTTTATTGACAATTTTAAGGTTGCAAATTTTTTGGTTAGGTGTGTGGTATTCTTTCATCTGGCCTCAAGTATGCCAGACTGTGTCATATTTACTTATATTACAAAAACACCTTGGTTGCTTTGAAAGGTTGGTCTGTAAAGGAGTTAGGAAGTTAAATGTACTTGTTCAGGGTAGGCATCATTTAAACTTTAGCATGAGAATTTTTTTCCATCCATTTCTTGCATGTTTTACTGTTTTTTAAGAGAGGCTGCATGCTGACAGTTTCTTGGCCTGGAGATAAAAAATGCTGCTTACCCAGGTTTGATAGTCTGATGGAAAATTGTCTCCACAATGTATAACACCGCTGGGATTATTTCTAGCCGTTACCGTTGGTCTCATTTTACAACTGTTCACATTATGTAATTTGATGCTCATTTAATTTAATGAGAGGATGCTGCAGACTTACTTATGACTCTGCAGGACAACCTGTACGTTTTGGCCACCTCTGTTAGCCCTGCCAAAGGAGGAAGAGCATGTTTCTTACAGAACATGTTCCAACATCTTTAATACCTTTATTATCCGTGCTTCCCAGATTGCTGCAAATGGGAGGGCAACTTGCCTGGGGTGTAGATTATACTGGAATGGCAGGAGAACTTTAACTTTTTTTTGTTTTCCTTGAACTGCTTATTAGACTTCTGTTGTAAGGTTATCAGGAGGTATTAATGGGCTTTTCCTTTTGTTGCAGATGGAATTTCATGACTTGCTGTATTTCGAATAGGACGAGGAGATGTATCTGATAAGGTAAGAGAGAGGGTAAGATAAACATGTTCCTACACAAAGCTGTCACACTAGATGGTTTTTTGGGTTGAGGATCATTTTTTTTTTCCCTGGAAGAACCCTGCAAATAATTGTGATAATTATTTTTAAGTTAAATCTGCCTCTAAGCTTCTGAGCAGAAACCACCATCTCTGTTCTATACAGCTTCTGACCAGTTCTTTCTCCTGGTGTGAACTGGTGTACAAAGGCCAGAAGACGAAAAGTGATGCCCTTGCAGGCACAGCGGTTAGCAAGACAGTCATGCTATTATTTTAGAGCTTTTTTTTTTTTTTCAAGTAACAGAGGATGTAGAGAAGTTTTTCTTTCGTTTTGAGATATTGCCTCCCCCCACATCCCCACCCCAGATATTTAAAAATTCAAAAGATCTTTGAGCTGTTTTAAGTTCTACACTTTAAAACTTGTTTTTCTTGTTGCAGTATTCTCAAATTTGGACTTTCTTTTTATTAAAACAAGAGTATATATGTGTAGAAATGCTCTAGATTTGAGTTTGAAATTCGTATTTGCTGTCTCTAATATGCTGAAGGAAACTGCAAGTTTGCTGATCTTTTCAAATTTATCTTCTAATGGCGTTTTTAAAAGGTAGTGTTTAGGTGGATACTTTTTTCCTTATGATTTCTACTTCAGAGGTTTCCACTGTTAGAGAGGAGTAGGTGTCTGTAAAACTCTTAGGTGTTGGAAGAACCATATTCAAACAACAAAGAGCCAAGCACAGAAGTAGTATTACCTAGAGATTGTCACTGTCTTTCAATGTACAATCCACGCTGCACTATCCAGCTCTATCACTTGTTTGTTTCATTTTTGTCTCCCCCTTCTTCCTGAGTTCTGTACAATTTTACAGGCCTCAAAAATCCCTATTGTTCTTTCTGGCTTTTAGTTGGAAAATGTCATGGAAACAGCTGAATGCATGATGCCATTGTATGAGGATGGGGACTAAATGACTTTTTCCTTGGATTCAGACATTTAGCTCTTGTAGACGCTCTTGAGTTTTTTTGGTTTGTCAGGGTTTTTTTTTGTTCTTTTTTTCATATACGTTTTGTTTTTCAAGGAGCGTGGATTTATTTTTGGAGGGTGGCTGCTCAAGCAAGAACTGAAAACTCTGAATGACTCCTGGCACTGTGTGGTGTATGCAAGAATCAAAGACTTGGTGGATGCCTGCTTTTTTTTTTTTTTTGCAAATATTAGCTATTTTGTCCATTCAAACTACCCTCTTTCATGCCACTGTTGGATCTTGTCATGAATATTTTATCTAAAGGCTTACTCTCTGCACGAAGGTGGTCTTGTATGTGTATGGTAGGTAAAACACAGCTCTCCAGGTGAGAGAGCTTGCAGTGTGCAGCACTGTTACACAAAGCACCTCGCATACCTCATTTGTTATGTAAACAAGCTGCTTCACTTGCACGTGTTCCAACCAGTCCTTCTATCCTCCAAGAATGGGTAATTAAAAGTGTTTTCAGGACCTCTTAGAGTTTCCAGCCCAACTGCACTGGCACCCCTCTGCACCACCTGTGTTGCACCGTGCCAGCGTTACTGCTGTGGCTGGAGGCTGAGCGGTGCCCACTGTGGCACTGCCACCGGCGCGTGTGTGTGCTCTTGTTGAAAAGAAGCATAGCTAGAATGGGACAGGTAGAAGTGCTCATGTTCAGGCTGCTCTGTTCAAATTCAGTTCACTGAGAAGTCTGTTTGTCCAGTGTCAGAGCAGTGCTGGGGACTTCAGTGTGCGTCAGCAATTGGGACGGGATCATTTGGTGAGACAACAATTCAGTCATTCAGCAGCTCGTGTTTCCTGAAGACATTATTCTCATGTATTATATAGTGTACATATATTACACTGTGTAATTTTATGTACTGCTCTCTTCTGTGGAGAATATATTGACAAATCTGTGTGCTGTAGCACGGGCAACTCTTGTACCACAGCAGCTGATTGCTGTTGCACTGTCTCTCCCAGTGCAAGTTCATTCTCCCCTTGTCTTGTAAAACAGCCACTGAGGAGGCTCTGTTTCTAGCAAGCTTTGCAACTTGAGGCCATGACACCTCCATGACACTTCCTCTCATCACTGCTTTATTGACAGCCCTGGGCATGTGCAAACTGTGAGGTAGATCCCAGCAACTGGATTGGCATTAAAATGAGATTTTGTGATGAAAAAGTAGGACTTTCCACTGGCTGTCATCTTTCACCTCTAAAAGGAAATATTCTGTCCTCATTTTGTGTGATACCTTCTCAGTGTAAAATTCAATTCTGAGCTAGGAATGGGTGTATTTTGCTCTCCTTTCTCCAAGAGGTCTTTGTTTATCCTTTCCCCAGCAGCCTGGGCTGGAGAAATGCTACTGTCCCACTCCTGTATTGCAAGAAGTGTCTGTCCTGGTCATGTTCCTTCTTAAGGCTGCAGGTGTCACTCATTCTTTGAACCATCCCTAGCTACTAAAGATGTCATTAGTGTCACTTCATTTATTTCATTTTTTTTAACCTCCTGCTCCCTTTCTGCACTCTGTCTCCTCATTTACATTTAGGTTTTCATCCTTCCGTACAGTCATCTGGATTCTGCCCCAAACATGCCCTCAGGTCTTGACTGTGCCTCCTATCAATATTTTCCCTTGGTTGCTTTGTTTTCACGGATATTTCCCGACCCATTCCCTTCTGTTTCTTCTTCAGGACGAGTCAGTCTGATGCACTCGCACATTTTGTGCTGCCATAGTAATTAAAGGGGTTTAGATACCATTTAAAGCAACAATAGATGGTCCACTCTGTGCAGAAATAATGTTGTTTTAGTGCTAGCCGTGGTGACTTCCTTGTAATGGCTGGCTTTTGGCATCTGTTCTCCTGATTACATGACAGGGTAGAATTAAAAAAATGAGTGATAGCTCTTTTGATATTCCTGAAGCCTAATGATGAAATTATGAGACTTGGCAAGCTTGCAGTGATGTTGATAGGTGCCAGACCTCTCACCCAATATTTTCTTTTCCTTCCCCCATATTTCCCTGTGCCTTTATCTTGCTTCCTTCCGAGCAATCCGGAGCCCTTGTGAATTGCAAGTCCAGTTTCGCATGAGGTCTGCCCGATAGCTGAGATCATAAATATAAAATCATTCTATAAGGCCTGATCTATTTTCAGAGTTACACTTGTGAGATAAAAATTACTTTGGTCGCTGAAACAGCATTGTGTCATTTTTGAAAGGAAATGACAAGGAAGTAACTCTTATCAGGCCTATTTTCACCCACTGTTAGCTTAGACCTGACAAATGGTGTCTGCAAGGTCTCTTAACAGTTCCAAATTAGGTTGCCAATTAATATTGACTGTCTAAAAAGCAGTAGGTTGATGTATATTCTATTATTAATAGCCATTAATGCTCTTTGTAATAGTAATCTGTTTTGCAAACATTTTCTGGTTGTTCTTTTCTAACAAGTCTTGGCAGTGAAACCCCCGATTTTACACATGCAGAACCACAGTAACTCACTGAAATGTTTGTGTGGGTTTTGGGTTTTTTTTTTCCATTTTGGGTGGGTTTGTCTTGTTTACTGGGAGTAACGCTTGATTTTGATGAGACCAAATAGAGGCAAAGTCCAGAATTACTTCTGTCCAAACTGGTAGATTGTGGTTTCTTCTTGTGTTACTGCGGGTCAGCACAAAACTCTCGCATCACTGCTAGATGAATTTTTATAATTTCCTTTGACATTGCCAGTGAATACTTTTGTCTCTACAGAAGAAAACTTCCACAGTAAGAAAGGTAATTTGAATAAAACGGTAACAGGTAATTTGAGTTTCTTTTCTTGTGTTACTTAGCTGTTATGTCACAATATGTGGAAAGTACCTGGAAAGCACAAGGAGAAAAATGGGAAATCTCATGCATGAGGAAAAGCCTCTAGATAAGAGTGTGTAGGGGGAGAATATATACATAAATGTAGACATCAAGGTAAATGCTTTTTCCTTTTCTTTTTCTTCCAGAAAATTTGAATATTTGCACAATCTGATGTTGCAAGTTTTAAATGCTTAACACTTCTAAAAGAATAAATTACTTCAGTGCCTGAATTTGTAGATAACTGTCAGCTTCAAAGGATCAAGTGAGTTGGAAGGAATGTCTGGAGAGCTCAGTATAGGCAGGTATCAGGCAGCATATAGAAATGAGGTGAGTACAGCTAGTGTAGCAGAGACCTAGATGTAATTTTATATATGAATTAATAAGACTGATTATGCTACAAAAAACAGATTTCTGTGGTTCTGCTTTTAATGTAAATGTAGGATACTCACTTCCCCCTCCACATCTCTGTCACACTGGGTTTCTCAAACTACTTGTTACAAGAATTGTGTTGCTTCTGTAAAAATTAAGAATGAAAATTCACCTATTTAATACTTTTCCAACTGCCCTTACAAAAAGGACTACCTTTGGCTTTGGAATATCCTTATGGTGAGCTGGCTGGCTCTCTAAGAAATAAGTAACTTTGCACTCTTGACTAAGCAATTAAAAGAAACTGAAATCAGTACTGTAAAATGCACATTAAAGCTATAGGGATGACATGGAAAGAGCCATTTCAGCTTCTGCTTGAGAAGTGAACTGATCTGAAGTTCCCCTTGGAGTGTGTAAAGCACAGAGGGGGGGGGTAGTTGAGGTGTGTGGTCTCTGGGGTGCTTTGTTGCCTGTCTTTTACTCCACCCAGTGAGCCAGGGCAGGGTATTAAACCTGGCCAGAACCACTGGCTTAGACATCTCCCTAGGCTTATTTACCTGACCCAGGTGCTCTGGGCTACAGGGAGGGTGCCAGGACACCTCCTGGGGGTTGCAGTTGTCCCTTCAGGGTGGGCACTCACTGGAGCAGGACTGTGGGGTGATGGGAACATCAGTGCTGATGGTAATCCCACCACCCTGGCTGGACACACCCTCATTTCATGCTTCCTGGGTGTTGGTGGTGTGACTGGAGCTGGGAGATGGGGAATAGGGAGCAGGTGACCCTCCCCTGGTGAGCACACAGGGTACCAGCTCTGTGGCTGGGACTGGCTGCCAATTTCAGTGATTGAAAATAGCACTGCCAGCCAGAAACTTCCAACTGCAGCTCTGCTAATGACTGGTGGTGTGGTTTTGAGCAACTCCCTTGGTTGTCTTTGAGTCAGCTCCCCTTTCAGTAAAAAGAGGATGATACTTACTGTTGAAGTGATTAATTATGCTTCTTCAGATGTCGAAGTCCTGCCATGTATTCTTACCCTTGGTATGGAGAACCTTCTCTGCTTTTGTTATGCCTGGCTCCAGGAAGATGACCAAAGTGCCAACCACCACTACCAGTCTTTTGAATCTTGGCCCCTCTCTTTCTCTTTTCCTTTATCGCTGAATCTCCCTCTTGACTGTCCATTATTCATATCAAACCTTTCCTGAATTAAAGACAGGGTGTCAGATAGAGTTAAAAGGAAAATTTCAGTTGAGGCTCCTAGCAGTGAGGTTAAGGGTTTGCTGCTGGTGTAGTGAGATACAGAAATGTTCTGCTTTTTTCTCTGAAACCCATTCCGTGTGAAGGTTGTGCAGTTTCCAAGCTCAGAGTTGGCTGCCAGCTTCAGACATGCTAGTAACTTGCTGGCTTTAAAAAAATATATAAAATAAACAAGTATAAAAGTAATATTTGGGGCAGTGGCTGAGTGAAAAATTGCAAAATTCAGCTATGAAATTAAATTTAACTTAACCACCCCCTAGATGTTTAAATGAAAGGAAAGTATTAGTTAAGGTACCCAGACAGAGCTCAGAGAACACCAAAAGCTAGTTTGCTGTTAATCTCCCACGAAAAATGTGTTGTCTGAATTCATGAGTGACCTCCAGCTACAGGTGGTAACTTCTGCTCCAGATGGAAGAAAGGATGTGTTGAAGGGGCTGAGAGTTCTCCCTGTTGCACCCGTTGGGGTGGTGGGGCTGTAAGGAGCAGGCAGCTCTGGGTGCTCCTGCTGGGTGCCTTTCTGCAGCTCAGGCAGCCAAGCACACAGGGTGGGACTCTCTTTACTCTCTGGTGTCCCTGCTGATGCTCAGACAGTAGCCAGGGCTCTGGTGACTTGTGGACTTCATAAAGCCCAAGGAATGGGCTTTAGTTTTAGAAAACATAGTCTTTGAAGTACATTCAAAGGATTCTGTCCCCAAAATGAGCATCTGGTGTCTGTTCATCCTGTGCCTGCTAGAGGAGATCCTGAACTCTGACTCAGTGACTTCTGTAGTGAGTCCATAACTTCTGGTGTTACCTAGAGATGTCCTTTCCTGACTATAAATGACAGTAGGAGGCCTGTCCCATTTTTGTTTCTCTTTATCCATGGAGAGATGTAATACAGTACCTGGATGTAGTATAATGCATAGTGCTTTTGTTAAATACAAGTTGCTACCGGTTAAAAAGTGGAGAGAGACATAGATGGATATCATAAACTTTGTTTCTCAAACCTGTCATTTCCGTACTTGGAAATCACTTCATGTGCCTCATTTATCCGCACAAAAATTTGAATCTCCAGCACAAATTAACATCAGGTAGACATCAGAATAGTAGATTGCTGTCTGTCCTGGAGCTCTGGCAAAAGCCTTGAATATCCTGAGCTGAGGCCTTGGAGCACTTTGAAGACAAACGAACTTTGATTTGATTATTCTAACGGTGTGTAGGGAGCAGCAGGTGCTTCTGAAGAGTTGTGCTCCAAGAGCCATACTTGCTGGAATTAACTGAATGCAGAGGTCTGTGCTTGTGAATGGATAGCACTGCTGCAGTGGGAAAGGTGTAAATGCCAAAGGAATTGCACAAGATTTTAGTCAGCTGGGTAAGATAAAGAGTGCTTTTTGGAGAAACTGCATTTAGCAAGCTTGCTGTCAATGAGTTTCTGAGCACGCTACGCCTCATATCAATCAACTCTAATTATGTACAGTCAGGCAGGGAAGATTAATTCTGAATTCTTCGAAACCATTTCATCTGACCAGAAGCAGCTTTTGGGGGCCTAGCTTTGGCTAATGTGTTCTTTATCTTCTGAGTAAATTTTGGTAGAGACATTTAGCCATTTTGTTGGTAAGTCACTGATAACCATTATCCTCTTGGATAAGCCAAATATGCACACTGTTTAAACTCTTTATATAAGATGTATTCTCTGAATCTTTCACTGTTCTTGTGGTATTTTCTTTTCCAAAGTGAATAGACCAGAAATGCATGTTGCCCTTGTTGTTACAGTTTTTTAGATAACACTCTCCCTCCCTGCCTTGCCTTATACAAAACAATGCTCTTATCCATCCAGAGGTTACTCTTCCTCGCTTAGCTGCTTATTTGTGCAGGAAATATAGTGTCTAGATGGTGTCTGCTGTAACCCCTAGTCATTTTTTACAGGATTGCTGCCTTCCCAAATGCAGTTCCCCAAGGGTATCTGTCAGAGTTCTCTATTTTTTTTTTTAATTCCTAGAAATTTGTAATTTTGTGTTATGTCTGTATTAAAACCAGCTGCTGCTCTGACAAACTATACCTAGTTAAAAGTATACTTTACCACAAAGTAACCTTACTAGTGTTTTGCTTACCATTGCTCCAGGTTTCATGTTCTGTACAGATGACAAGGATTGGTTTTATATTTTCCTTTTGCTCCCTGGTAATGGCAATGGACAGCATCCCATCAGGCCCCCAAAATACCAAGAAAAAAATACAAGAGGAGGTACATGGTGTCATTACAAATAACAGAGGATTTTGTATCATTGAACTTCTTGTACTCTGCAGTTTAGGTTTGTGTGAACATAATTACAGCTTTGAATTCTTTCTTTTAAATATTGCATGTATGTGGGGGAGTAGTTGTTTTGTTTTTGCTAAGTAGCATTTTTCCAGACAATTGCATTCATACCACTTGTGTTCTTTTCTGAAGGTTAAATTTAATATTGATAGGGTTTTTTGGTCTAGTTTTTATATGAGATTAAGTACCAGACAGTTGCACGTTTACCATCATCTAATAGTCAAAAGGTACAGTCTCACAAAGACTTGGCTAAAACTAAATGAATAGCTCTCAATTTCCTGTGGGTGTGGGGTTTTGTGTGTGTGTGTGCACTGCTTACCAATAAGGAATGGAGCAACTTTCTTCTGAGATAGCTATGCTGCCAACTTTTATACTGCTGAAGTAATTTTGTTAAACAGGAGGAAGAAAAGAACTTCATAAATTGTCAAAAGGAATTTGACTGCAAAGTGTGCCAGCAGGGTTGGGTCTGTTTTTCCTCCTCCATTTTATCAGGAGGAAAGTAGGCTCATTGCTTTTGTACTTTATTGGCCTTTTGCTTTCAAATGGTGAGCCTTAACAGTATACTGCTTGTTGATTTATTTCAACAGTTGCCTGTGACTGTAGTATTTGAACACACCTCATGGAGATTAAAAAGGTCAAGACTTCTGCTTCCATAGAGATGTTGTACACAGCCTCGTTTTGGGCATCTCACTGTGGAGTGACTGAGTGGCCTTGGGGCAGAGTGGGAAGGCTGTGGGGATTTGAGTGATGGTACCAAAGCCATCTTCTGCTGGTCAGGGAATGCTCTGTTTGGTCTGTCTGTACAGGCTCAGATGAATTTTACCTCTAATACATACTAGTGTTGCCACTTTGATGCTGTGCATTGCTAGGTGTTATTCTAATGATGGCATGCTATTTCTTGTGCAAAGGAGAAGTGTGCACACTCTGGCCCTTACCTGTCTGTGCTGTTAAAAGACAGGGAAACGAGTACTCCTGGCTGTGTAACCACTTAAACTTCCTCTGGATTTCTAGAGTAGACAACTTGGAAGAACAAATTATCTCTGTTGTTTTTCTCTCTGCTTTCTTCTCCTGACTTGCAGCTTAAAATATCATCACCTTTAGTAGCCTTAAGAGAGGTAGATGAAGTCTTCATTAGAAGTATTCTCTGAAGTTGAATTAGTTACACCATCAATCCCACTAACAAAGCTCAGTGGAAGTAGAGCGTTTTGACACCGTGCCAGAAGGATATCCAACAAGCTCTCACTGATTGAAAATCAGTAAATGGGATATGCCTGGATATACCTGGGGTATACCTGTGCAGCTTGCTGTGTAACTTTTTCCTTTTATGATCTTTTGGATGGCCCATGTTGCCTAGAAAACTTGGCATTTCTACCGAGCGAGATTGTTGGAGAACTGTCCAGGGATGTCTGCATGATCTCTAGGAATTGTTAAATGTGTGCTCCAAGTGTCACTGACTCCGGGAGCAGCTGTTGTTCCTCAGTTCTGGTTTGAGGGTTGGAGCCAGATGAGGGTGTGTTCTTGCTTCTCCAGTTTTCAGATGTGGTGTGAGGGAATGAAAGGAATAAGATGGCATGCTCTGAATAACT
This sequence comes from Hypocryptadius cinnamomeus, assembly GCA_013400635.1. Taxonomy (NCBI): domain Eukaryota; kingdom Metazoa; phylum Chordata; class Aves; order Passeriformes; family Zosteropidae; genus Hypocryptadius; species Hypocryptadius cinnamomeus. Next base: position 105,217 of record VYZP01078319.1, on the reverse strand, counting down.
CTGATGAAGAGTGAGTCTTGAAATTATTTGTAGCTCGGATTACTTAACACACAAAAGGAGGTGAAAACTCTTGTTTTATGTAGCCTTCAGCAGGATCAGTAGTTGAGGATCGTCTGGAAGATGATCTGAACTTCTTGCATTGGTTTCTGGTGAGACCTGGTATTACATGAGGTCTGAGTGAAAGTAGGAGTGGCCACTGTTCAGCAAAACCATAGGTGATAGTGGTTAATACAAGGTATTCTCTTACATTATTGGAGTGCTTTTATCAAAACAAGAAAGATAACTGTATGGCCAGATGTTGATGGATCCTGGTGCAAGAATCAAAGCAAGCAATACTCTTTAGGCACTGGTGAGTCACATACAGTTGGGAGATCCTGTGCTGTCTGTCATGCAAGACGAGTTCACATTTGCATAGACTGCCTTTTTTCTGTGCATGGCTTTGGTGTCTCTACTGATTAAATTTTAAATTATTTCCTTATGTTTCTAGCTGTTGATGTAATATTAAAGTGTTTCTCCTTTTCTGATTCCTTGTCCTTTTCCATATATGGGTATATTTTCTTCTTTATTAAAGAAATACACTATTATTTAATTGTAGAATAGCACCTCAAGATCAGTTGAAGGTGAGAGATAGGCCTTCTATGTTACTTTTCTCCTGTTTAAAACATACTGAGACTTACCTGATATTTACTAGAAGTCTCTTGCTTATCCAGGGAAATGATCTTTAAAGACCAGGTCCTGAGAGTATTCTTTTCATTTGGAAGGGGTTAACATGAGCTTTTCATGTTCAGGCAGTGTGGCTGGGACATAGAAACACAACCATACAGATTGCTGTAGGTGGGAATGTGGTTTGTATAAATAGTTTTCTTAGCAGGTGATGAACTTTTTCCTTAATCATTTAATTACTTAATTTCAGGAAATCTTTGGGAGAAGATAATGTCTGGGAAGCTCTGCCAGACACCTGCGTAGGTGTGGCAGTAGAGAAAGAAAGGGACGATGACATCTGAAGCTGGATGCAGAGCAGGAAGCACTGGATCAAGGGTTGGCCAGAAATGCTCAAATACAGATTTTGGGGAGGCAGGACATGAGGATTTCTGCTGGTTAGCCCAACAGCAAGTTACTTTAGCCTCAGAGTTTCCACCTGTGTGAGACAATTTATAATACAAGCCTCAGAAGTACTGTGAAAGTACTAAATTACTGCTTTCAGTGGAAGATCACAGGATGCTTTGAATAAAGCTTTACAAAAGTGCACAGTGTTCTTACACACACAAACTATTTGGTATTAATAGTATCTCTTAAATGACAAGGAAGGTGAAATGTGCCAGATTTGTGAAGCTGGAGAAATGTTTGCTCATTATTTTGAAAGAAAGTGCAGATGGAGAAGGGAGGATTGAAACCTCGGTTTGGAGCAAAAAAGTCCTTTGGGCTGTCATCATGGATGTGGTTTGGAAATCCTTCATTTTGTTACCTTGTGTCTGCCAATTGGCTTTGTAGGTGGCTGAGCATATTTCTGAGCAGGTTGAGAGGGAAGAGGGTGTTCACCAGTGAGGAGTAATGCAGGGCAGAGGAAGCTGCTGCGCAAACTCTCTCTTTGAAGATGTGGCAAACCAGGAACTGCTGTAATCCTTTTCTTAAATAGGAAATACATGCAACCACAAAAGAAAAGTGACTGGCTGGAGCCTATGGTAGAAATATGAAGTTGCAAGAAGTAGTCTTTCACCCTGCTTTGGTGTTTGGATAATACTTCAAAAGCTGAAAAAAAAGGCCAATGTGCAACCTGCCTGCAGAATAACAATTGGCAGCATTTTAGCCTGCATGTCCACAGAATGATTGTGCTCTCATCAAATAACAGAATGTTTTGGGTTGGACCTTAGGGTTCATCTCATTCCAACCCCCCTGCCATGGGCATGGACACCTCCCACTACACCAGGCTGTTCAGAGTTCCATCCAACCTGGCCTTGAACAGCTCCAGGGATGGGGCAGCCACAGCTTCTCTGGGCAACCTGTGCCAGTGCCTCACCACCCTCACAGGAAAGAATTTCTTCCAAATGTACAGCGATGCCTTTATCCATGCTGCTTGGTGCCACTGAGATGAAGGAACTCTTCATAGTGGGGGATCATTGCAGCCCTGTCCCCGGCTTCAGAGTGTCTCTGTCCTCCCCATGCTCCAGTTCTCCTCTGCCACAGGCTTGATGTGGGCTTACAAAAATGGTTTGGTTTGCTTGAAACCAGCTCACAGAGAATGGGAAAGATTCCCATTGTCTCAGATGGCTGGAGCCTCTTGCTGTATTTCAGGTGGGTTGTTAACAGTGAGGTGTGACCTTTCTGTGAGCAGGTGAGAAGTGAAAGTTCTGGCTCTCCCTTGCTTGGATACTAGCATGCTCAGAAATGAGGAAATAGCTTTAACTTCGTGATGGAGGCCAAAACACTAAAAAAAAGCCCCAAACCCGCTTATTCAGGGAAGTGAGTCCTCAGCTTAATTATTTAGGAACAACTACATGATGGTCAGGGTGTGTTCTCCTGATGGACAAGTTGGCCATCCTTTGTTAGGTGTGGCAAATGAAACATTTCATTTTTAAATGGGCTGTGGTAGATATGTTCTAATAACCTAGGGAAGGCTTTGTGGCTAGTAATTAATTCTGGTAATTAATTCTGCTGTTGGGCTAGGGTTCAACAAAGGGTTGCATAGGTTTTACTTAGGCAACAGTAACCTGAGGAGTTGTGTTGAAATTTCTTTGACCTTTGTTAAAAAGTTAAAGCCCTATTAAAGTTTAGCCTGGAGAGAACACCTTTAGGTCTACATTATATTCCTGTTCTAGGAATAAATCCATACGGGAAAAGCAGCACTGAGCGCTTTGGTCTGGCATCTAGGTCCTTCTTTTGAAGGGAATCCTCTCATACACGCTGTAACATCAGCTGACCTCGCCACCTCTGGCTCTGCTGTCATGACAGGTTCAGATTCTTTTGCCCAAGCTCCTCTTTGTGCTGCTTTTCCAGCACACCACTGCAATGCTGGTGCCATTTGTCTAAAAGATAAAGTGCTCTTACTCAGTGCAAGCAAAAGTAGTACAACTGAATTGCTACTTTTGTCTATAAATATTACTGCTATTTAATAATGATGATAGGAATTCTCTTTTATGGGCTGAAAGCAGAAGCAGCACTATGTTCTGAGTCAAGTTGAACCATAGGGTTTTTTTATAGTCATTAAATGCCTTATTGTATTTAAAAAACCAAAACAAATATTTTTGTTTTGGAAGAATGAGTATCTGATATGACAGCGTAGAGCAAAAGTTTATTAGTTGAAATAAGTTAACTTGTTTAAACTGTATTGTAGAAGCAGTGCTTCTGCATTTGAAAAAGTTTCATGACTTCATATAACCATATCAACATGTTTCCATAGTTAATTTCCAGCCTAAAATTGTATTATGCCTTGTCTAATGGAACATCATAATATTAAGTAAACCAATAACCCTAATGTTAATGTTGCTGATGCTTTATTAGATACTACATAAAGAAAAAAAACAAGCACCAAAACAACAACAAAACAACAAACTGCAATCCTGCACTGGCTTAACCAGGATATGCTTTAACTCGTTAAGTTTTTTTGTAGGGGGAAGGTGGAGGTCACATCTAAAAATGCTGCATCCAGTGCTCAAAATGGACCAGCACACAACACTGTGAGCTGAGCTGTTGTGTACTGTTGCTTGAGAGGACATCAAATATGCACCCAGTGCTGTTCAGTGCTTTTCTGCAGAGGAGAACAGACTTCATGCTCGGGCTTCCATCACATTTATGTATGTCCACATATATGCAGCAAATAGAGAATTAATGTAGTGAGTATGAACAGGTGATGAGGCAATGTGGTCACTTGGAAAGGAAAGGGAGGAGTAACAGCCTGGTACTGGTAATTATACTGAAAAAAGCTATTTCTTTCTAAATTTGAAAATGACACAAAAAATCAGGGATACGGTAAATATGTCCTCTGTCACACAGGGAGTTAATCTCCTTTTGGACTTGGACTACACTTGTTTGTGTAGTCTGAATGTTAGCACAGGCCAGTTCAGCTCTGTACCTTATGCAGAGGGTAGGGCTCACTACATTCAGGAGAGAGTTTACATTGGAAGGGAGCTGGGGTGGTGGGAAGAAGCTAACAAAACACAGAGACCTTACAGCACTGCTGAAAGACTGGATATGTTTCTTGGATGCAAAAGCCAAGCATGTCTTCTAGGAGCATATAATGTTTTACCAGTGTGTGATGGCACAGGATCATTACTGGAATACAGAGTCCAGTTCTTAAGTGCCTGCAGAAAGCTTGAGAGAGATTGATTACAGTTGGAAAACCTGTTTTACTGTTAGACTTTTCTAAATAAAAAGCTTTGCATGCTTGCATCAAGTCAAGTGGATGAGTTGTATTTTGCAAATGTCTATAGAGGAAAAAAGTACAAAACTCCTCAGTTTAGTAGGAGGAGGTGTAATGAGATTAAATAGCTGAAAGTTGAAACCAGAAGAATCTGGGCTACTTGTAACGCACAAATTATTAAAGAGAATAAATTATTTGCTAAAACAGCTCCCTTTGGATGTGACAGATTCCTAATCACTTGCCTGGGAATTAGACTACAGCAGGGGAGAGTGTTGCTGTGTGTATGTTTACAGCAAACCATGTATCTGCATGTAGGTCTGTGGCACACCTTGGGTGGAAGGTCAGACTGGTGATTGCAGTGGTCTCTTCTGTTTTCCACATCATCCAGTATCATCTCTAGGAGGCTGGTTAAGGTTTGCTTGGTTTGTTGTTTCTTTCCTCTCTTTGGCAAATCTGCTGGGTTTTGATTCATGACTCAGAAGGGAGAAAACAGAATTTAAGTCCTGCCCACCCATCCATGTGGGGACTGGCTTCTGTAGCTAGATTACAGGGAGTCTTGAGGGGCTTTGGGGTTTTTTTATTTAATAGTTGAGGGTGTGGGGTTTTTTGGTTTGTTTCTTTTAGGAAGATTAAAGGAGTCAGATAAGTCAAGGTTTGCATGGGTGCAGGAGAAGAGAAGGGGACAAGCAGAATAGAGAGGAAAATGAACTTACTATCAAGGGTTTTATTCAATTTTTGCTTGCTCTTATGGGAAATAGGGGAATTTGCATGGGAGAGAGCGTCCATCATTAAGCTGGTTTTCCAGATTCACTCCGTATCAGTAACAACAGATTATTTTTCTTTTCCTGGACTCTTTGTTCATGCCTATAAAATAAAGTCTGTGTTAATCTAATTTCAAATAGAGAGGGGTTTCCATCTCTCTGTCAGACTTCTGGCACACTTTTTACAGTGTGTTGCCATGTGTTTCACAGGGAGAGGGAGATCAACACTAGTTGAGTTGCCTGCCTGCCTCTGGATGTGCCTCTTTGGGTTGGAGTGAGGGACATGGGGTAGAGCTGTGCAACACTGCACTGCACCTGGGCAGTCGACTCAAGGTGGAAATTCCATGTTATTCACACGGGTGAAAATAAAATTCATACATGTAATTTAAAAGCAAAGGAATTGCACATCTTGCTTGGCCCAACAGTAGCAATGCTTCTGTAGAAGACTCTTGTCTGGAGATGTAGGATATATTAATATATCTTATATTGTGTTGGTGGGGAAGCCTTTGATGGAGAAAGAAGTTTTGTGTTTTAATGACAATCCAATGTTCTCATTGCATTTGTGATGTTACTGCAAAGCTGTTTCACTGAATATGGGAAGCTCCCTGAGGATGGCGGAGAAAATGCCACTGCCTTCACTTCTGACACATATTGTGTGTGAATTATTTATGGTACTTCATTGCAAATGGAGTGTTCTGTAGTATATTTGTAAATAATGAATTCTTTATGACAGGACATCTGTGTCAGTGGATCCTGTGTCATGGAACTAGGCTTCTAAATACACTTTATGATATCTATCCCTTTTCCCAGGCTGTCCTGTAATAAAGTATCTTTGTATTCCTGCTGTATGTTATCTATTCTGACTCCTAAGTGATATATGGATAGATATATATGTAGAAGTTTGTACTGTTTCTTGTCAGTTGGTATTATGTTAAGTTCACTTTATATTTAGAAGGTACCTTTATAAATAGTCTGATTTTTGTGTTCTGTAAAATGAAGTTAGTGAAAGACTTCTGTACCTCATAAATTAGGTTTGCTTCTTCTAACTTTCGTAAAGAGAACATATTTTGTAAGACAGTACTAATTTAAAAAAAAGTATTACTTTTTTAATTAATAAGAACTACTTTCTGATTTATGCCAGTATTCTGTGGGTGTAATGAAAATGCTAAGTACAATATACAGTTCAGAATGATGAAACAAGAAATGTGGGATGAATACCTGTTTGGCCCAGTATGTGACTTTGGGGATAACATTTTACCTTGCTTTTCTGTGCTGCCACATTGTGGGGCTTGAGATTCATCACCAGTGTGTGGCTGAAGGGGTTGGCATTGCCTGTGTTGACCAACTGACTTGTGCAGCTCTCTGGTGAGCCAAGCCAGTGAAAAGATCCCAGTTGGAAAAATAATTTTCCGCAAGGGAAAGGCCACTTTGCCAGCAGCCCATTTCAGTAACTTGGTTTTCTGTGGTGCACAGCTGGATTGGGCTATCTCAGTGAAGGGGCAGCTGCCTGAGGTCAGGGCTGGGAGCTCTGCAGGGCAGATGTGCAGCAGGGCCCTGGGCCGGGTGGGAGGATGGCTGTGCATGGTCAGCATGGTGTGGAAGCATGTTGGGAGTGACTGCAAATGGAACAGCTGCATTTCCGTCTTACCCACATCTGCTGAGCCAGCGTGATTTCTTGGTTACAGTGCCACATGGATGAGAAATGTGCCAAGAGGGAAAAATCCTTTAGTTTTGGGATGCTAAAAAAAATTAAGGAATACTGTATTTTCAACTTCCAAAAAGGATGGGGAGTCATCCATTAAATTGTCTTCTGCATACCCTCCCTTGGTGCAAGCCTGGTTCCCTGCTGTCCTCTCCTCATCCCCCCCATCACTTCTCTTCCCTTTCTTCTCTCTGCCCCATAATTCTCAGTTCTCAGGAACTCAGTACCAGTGACCAGTTTTGCAGCTGATGTACTGTTGCAAGCCTTCTGAATTCCCTCAAAACGAGAAGTTCTCGCTGGGTGCCTGCCTGGCCCCGTGCGCTGCTGCAGTTGCTTAGCAGCCACGGGAGGCACAGGGGAGGAGCAGCTCGGCCCTCCCTGCGTCATCTGCGGGGACACAGGAGAGCACACTTATTACTGGGGAGCTCTGTTAGCATCTTGCTTTCTCCTTCTCCTGCATGCTCACACACACCCTCACCTGCCTCTGCTCAGCAGCTTCTCACCAGCTGGGAAATGGAGTCTCCTGCATTCAAGCAAGCCTCGCTGCTTGCAGGCTCACACGGAAAGAGGCAGCAAAACCATCCCAGGCCTTGGTCCAGAGCATCGTGAATGTGCTGCTTGGATGTTTTACCACCTCTTGAAAGAGTGGCCTTGGTTAGGTGCTTCAGCTCACAAGGTCATGGTTTTGCACACTAACCTCTTAAATTTTCCATTTTTAGTTGGAGGTTGCTCATCACTTCTCAGCACTTTTCCTTGCAGGCTCTGACAGAGTTCTGCTCAGTGTTCCTGTGTTGCCTTGGAGAAATCTCCAGCTTTCTCCAGTTGTGGCCTCTTTTGGTAGTAAAGGACACCAGCCCCTGCCTTGGCCACACTGCTGCGAGGTGGTCGAGGTCTTGGATAGAAGATGGGCTGTGACTGGGGAGGCTGAGGTGTGCTGGATTACTTGAGATTGCCTCAGGGGAAAAAAATTCTCTGAAAACACAGCAGGTGGCCAGAAATGATGGTGTCTGTTCAACTGCCATGGCAGTTTTGTTGTACTGTAGGGCTGGAGACACAGGCCTTTGAAAAAGTATGGGTACCGAGATGTCATTTGTATAACTTCAGCTTTGTTCCAGAGGGGTTTCTGTAAACCTAACCAGACAAGAAAGAAGAGTGCCTCAAACCCCTGATATATTCAATTAACCAGCTCACTGCATATCTCACCCTGGTTGTAAATGTCAAGGTAATGTACTGTTTTGGAGCAGAGGCTGTCTCAAAGCTGTGAAGTGTCCACTGCAGTGAGATCCTTCCTTGCTTATTTCTTCTTTAGAATATTTATTTCTGATGGGCATCTCAGATTTCAGAGATGTGAATGATGCAAACAGAGCAGCTGTTGGCTGTAACAGTCACACATCAGCCAGTTTGGTGTGTCATACTTTTCATTTCAATGCAGATTCCTAGATAGCCACAAACCTAGAGTTGGAGGAACAAGCACATGATTTATATGAAGAAATATAGTAGTGTTTGGATTTTCTTTTTATAAGGCTAATTGTGTTAATTTGCTTGAGACACAATTATCTCAATGGGATTGATTTGTTTAATTAACTCGGGATGCCTGCAGGTGAAATAGTGAGTATAAATAGAAGGACAGTGGGGAATGCATCACTAATGTTTGTATTGCAGAAGGATTGACTCATATGTAAATGAAGTGCTGCAAGCCTGCCAGGCTAACCTAGTTCTGGGGTGGTTTCTAGATATAAAAAAAAAAATCTCATGCTGTCATGCCTAACACAGGGCTTGTACACTCAGGAATAAGTTGGTGAGGAGTGTACGCTGTAGTACTAAGGACAAACATACCTTGCTCCTGTTGTAAATACCTCGTGTACGAGCACTTCCATGAACACTGCCGAGGGATGGGGGCTGAAGGACGTGGTTTGTGCCAGACCACTGTGATGGCACTACCCTGATGCAACCCAGCAGCTTCTTCAGGGTGTCAGTCCTCTGTGGTGAGAAATCAGAGCAGTTTCTTGTTCCAAACGTTGCACGGGCCACTTCTGAGCCGAGCACACGAGTACCCTGCACGAAGCATTCCTGGGATGAAAGCCTTGTGGCAAAGCTTTATGTGTTCTCCTGCTCCCAGGTTCCTCTGCCTTACTGTGTGGACATACCACTCTGCAGAGGATTAGGTGTCTTAATAGACCAGTTCTGCAGCCTGTGTGTGTCTCCTTTGCCTGCTGCTTGCCAGGGCCATATCTGACACTCTTACCGTGTCCCTTGTTCTGAGGTAAGGGGTTATGTTCAAGGCCTGAAGGAGAAATTCTGTGTCTTTTCTGTCAGTTTGGTCCTGTACCGTAAAAATCTTAATTCCTACAAATATAGAGGACAGATTGGTATTTCTGATCTTTTCCCTACCTAAAGTAGATTACTAGTTTTTGTAAAATTCTAGTCTTTCTCTGAAGCTTGGAGATCTTTGTCATAGCTTGTGGCAAAATATTGTTGAATGTAATTGAATTGAATGTTGAATGTAAACAAAATAAAACTAGATCAACAGAGCACTGCCACAGAACCAAACCAACTAAAAAAACACACGTTTCCTTTTAGCAGTTCTAAATGTATTGCTGTTTTAAAAATGCCTTTGCTTCTGCATGACAAGAGCATATAGGAGCACAGTTGTCTTTACCACAATTCCTTTTTTTTTATATCCTCAGTAGTTTATCCATCTCCCATTAGTGTGGTTGCTTCAAGCTTCTCCATTTCCTTCTCTACAGAAATCTGTCTTTGTTCCAAATTATTCTTGTCCCCATTTTCTGAGGCTTTTACTACATCTACTATCTCAAGAAGAGATCAGATGATAAGAGCCGAACACAGCACTCTGATGGAGAGCACGCTTCTGATTTATGCTGTGGCACAACAGTCTTGTGCATCTTATCCTTTAGATAATCATGTGAATGCTTTCTTATTGAAAATGGAAAAAAAATTATATTTCTAAGTTGTATCCTTGTATATCTAGCAGTGTGTTTCCTATATTTGCTAAACACTTGATTCAAATATTGAGTTACTCCAGAACTGTTAAACCCAACAATCAGTTTTGAGTGGTTCACATTTTTCATTCAAATGCACTTTGCTTTTTATTGATCTGCAGTGGATTTAATTTGCCCCTTGGTCTAGCCTTGCATGCTTCATCTAGAATTCCTTTCAGTGCTCTCTGGTTTTGAACAACTGTACATTTTGTCATCTGTGGGATTTTAGCTGTTCAGATTCTTGGTGGGGAGGGGAGAGAAGGTGTTGCCTTCCTGTTTATCAGTCCATTCAAGAGTATATGATACACTGCTATCCTTCTTTAAAGCTGAGGGCATCCCTCCCTTGACCGTTTTTTTTGGAAAGCTGTTTGTTTTGTTCTCCTGCATTTTCTGTGTCTCTCTGCTGCTTTCAAATCTACATGCATGCTCTCTCTAATAAATTTTAATTTTCTTAGTAGCATAAAAGGATTTTTTCAAATATAATTTCAAGTGCAATTCCCAGCCTCTTTGAATCCATACTTAGGTTAACAAGCCATTAACAGCAAAGAAAAAAGTATGGAAGTGTTTATCTGTTGGAGAAACTAGGCTTGGAAAATTTTATTTTGTCAGAAATATTAGAGCTGTGTACACCAAGTCTACAGCTCTTCCACCTTCAGGACATTCTTGCTCCAGCCTTTGTTTGTCTTGGTTTTTGTTACATCCTAAATCTTTACATAGGCTCATTTTGTTTTGAATGCAGAGAACTCTTTCTGTCTTACTGTCACTTGAAATAGTTTGAAATTGTCCTGCTTTATTATTTTCTACCTGAAGAAAACTGTGGTTGGGGTTTTCTGGGTGTTGGGGTGGGGAGAGTGCTGTTTGATTTTTGTACCAGGTCCCCCAGCTTTTCCTCCCCTGCCTTGTTCCATACATACCACTCAAAGCCATGACATCTCTCTGTGTTTTATGTGTCTTATAAAAATACTGGAACCCTCAAGAAATGTCACACTTCTTCCATTTTGCCGCCAACCCACTGAGTGCTGTTACTCTGTGTCAAGGTAGAGACCTCTATCCTTGTGGTGTTTAACACAGATGCTGTTTTTGCCGTGGCTTGCAAATGTGTGTTTCTGTCCTGCCTGCCATGTGAGGTTTGCCAGGCTTTTGACTAGAACTGAGTTTACCCACTAATGCCAGTTTTATCTTTTTCAAGTTGACACTACAAAGGCAGGTGGTGGGGAGCCTTTGTAACTCACATCACTGATCTGCCAGCATCTGTGGTTGTGAGCAGGGGTTTGGTTCCCTTTTGCCTGTTCTGTTTGGGTTAGGGTAAGATGGCAATATCTGAGGATGATTTGACATCTGTTGAAGGAAGCATTAAAAAGAAACTTTCCTAAAGTTTCTCTGAAGCTCAGGAGTTAAGGAATAACAGCTCTTCTCCCCGGGACACAGTTTCTGACCCAGTTATGTAGATTTCACTTTCAGGGCTTCATTGACGTAAATGAATTTTGGTTCTGCCTTAAAACCACTGCAAGAAAAGGTCTTTGTGTAAGTTTCAGTTCATGTTTGGTTTTTTTAATCTGTTACACCATTGAAGTATTAAATAACTTAATACTGCAAGAGCTTATTCTTTCCAGTCCATGGCTTTCCCCTGAGGAAAAAGTAAATATGCCTCCTCAGAGACACTTTGAAAATGATGCTGCACAGATGTGCAGGGATGCACACGCACATCTGTACACCCAAGCAGCACTATGAGCTCCATCCTGGAAGCCTCTGGTGTCAGGGGGTAAGATTGTGGAGGAGGCACAGTAAGCTGATCTGACTGGAAACTAAACTGAATTTCATTTCAGAAACCATGGAAGTACCATGGTTTTACCATGTACTTACTTATGTGCTCAAAACTATTTTTCCAGTGCATGTTATTTCTAAATTACTAATTACTTGTGCGGAAAATTTGCAGTGTGCTTTTCTACAAAACTCTGCAGGATAGTGAACTAAAGCATTTCTAGGCATTTTGTTCCTGTCTATGACTTGAATCAGGAAAACACATCAATGTGATTGGTGCATTTAATGGTCTCTCAGGTTTCTTAAAGTTAGGTTCAGAAACTTGCACAATAGATTATGGCAGATTACTGTTGACCAGGTAAAGAAAACTGATTGTGAAGAACACAGCAGCCACTTCAGAGGAAGTTAAATTCAAATGGAAATCATTATTTCTGTTGAGCTGGATATTTACAGGCATACAAACTGAGTAGTGAAGCTGGGTGGAGAGCACAGGTTGCATCTGCTGCAGGAACTGCTTGGGATAAGGCAGTACTGGTATGAAAAATAGCAAAGGGGCCTGGACACGGACTAAGGACTATGTTGATTCAAATCTGGGTTTATTTTTAAAATGTCCTCCAGGATGATGTTGTGAAACTGTGAAGAACCATCAGAAATATAATGGAAAACTAGGAGAGACATCAGGTGGAAAATAAAGTCAGAGAACAAGGACGGTTTGGAAAAGGTTCAAGGTTTTTGATACAGCAAAGGCTGTACATTGCTGCTCTTGAAGTATGCCATGCAAAGCCCCAACTGTCTCTTCACTGCAGGAATGCTTTTCTTTTCTCTGTGGTATTTTAGAAGGCCACATCTTCAAGTAAAATTGAATCTGACTTGCTTTTGTCTTTATATTGTTGACAATGAATTACTTGCTTATTGGATACATGCTTGTCATGCAGACCATCTAAGATGCCACTGAGTGTTGGTAACCTTGAAGGATATTTTCTGTGTGGTTTTAATTATAATACATTCTGAAACAAAAAATGCCTTTCTCCATATTACTTTATAAGATTTAAATATTTTTCCCCTGTTGCCCTCACTGGAGTGCAGAAAATAGGTTGACTGAAAGGCTGACTATCAAATTAAATTTGTTCTTGTTTTAAATAACTTTTCACATTGCATCTCTAGAGATTTTTATCTCTGTATCTGCAGAAATGTCATTTGAAATTCTTCTTCCTCCAAGATTTTACCAGGGCAAAATTTCAAAAAATGTATGAATTCATTTCCTTCACCCTCTTTTTTCCAGTTCTACGCCAAGTTGTGCCTCTTCTCCCTTCTTTTGGGTATCCTTTCCCAGTGCTACTTCCCCAGGTGAGTTTAAGCTTGGGATACACAGGCATACCTGCTTCCATGAGGCAGCTCTAACACTCCTCTGCATGTGTATGGATTTCTGTTTGCAGTAAACCAGCTTGTTTTATACCTACTGTGCAAAACATGGCTGGTGACTGGAGGAGCTTCTTAGCACTACATAATATTCTGTGTGAGGGGAGGTGGTTAGAGTTAGGAATAACTAGTCCATAAAGTAGGACGAAGCTGTTTTAACAGGAAAACTTGCTCTATTTTGCATCTGTTTCTTTTGAGTAATCAGTCAGGGAAAGAAAATCATGATTTTTGCTCTTAATTCTGTGAATTCCTGTAATGTTCAGAAAATACGTGAATAGAATTTACGAGATTATTGAAGATTATGCAATGGTCCCGTATCTGTGAGCAGTTCAGGGAGAAAAAGTCACTGCTACTTGTACTGTCACTTAAATATGATATGAGAGAGACACTTCCCTCCCCTGCTTCCTGCCTCCTTTTATGTTCTTTGCAATGTGAATATACTAACATCTATTTGAAAGTTATTTTTGTCACCTAGGCCTTCTCTTTCACATCTACCTCAGAAGCAACGCTTGCATCTTGGCGGCGTGTGTTTGTTTAATCTAAGGAAGAGCAAAACTTGTTCAGATGACCGCAAAAGCAGAAACAATTGTTTGCCTCCAGATCATGGTGTGCATTTGTTTATCTCACCTTTAAGGTGTTTTGTAATCTCTTTTTCCCAGATCCAAAAGATAATGTCCTAGGAGATAACAGCTAATAGATGCAAATACTGTGTGAATTATACTTGCACCTACTTGCATCAGTCACCCTGTGCGACAACAAAGGAAGAAAAAGAAAACAGATAGTGGTCCTTGTTCCGCACTGTATTGAGGGCCCTTGACTTGCCCTGAGACAAACAAACAAAATGGATGGATGCAATAGAGTAGAAATTGCTTTGTTTTTTTTCCACTCTCAGCTCTTCACCGCGTCTGGTTCCGCAGAGATGTGATGGAACTGTTGGTTTTGAGTGTTAAATAATATACATAATTATATAAGAACAAGCTCGATCCCTTTTTTGTGGGAGTGGTACTGTGCGTTAGGACTTTTTTTCCCAGACGCGACAGCAGCTCTAAGGGCTGCTGAGATCCTTGTAAATTGTTTTCCTGCCGATGCTGTCCACGGGAAGGGCTGCGTGGTGCACCCGGGGCGTTGCTGGCCCGGTGGCACGCGCGGCGCTTGGGTACGTTCCGTTCCCCAATGCAGGCGCTTCTTGGGGCGGTTTGCTGTGGGTGGGCAGCTCTGTGTGTCCAGGGGCTTTCAGCTGGCTGGGTGGGTGGGTTTGGTGTGTTTTAGTGTTAAATACAATTCCAGAGGTGGCTCTCTTGTGGTCCATCTCTAGCATAACAGCAGGAAAGTATTGGATCTTTGATGTTTGCCTGGCAGAGTGTTTTCCCTCCTCTGTGTTTTGTAGCACTTGCATCTGCCTCATCACAGCCTGCTTTCCTGTAACCTTGTGTTCATTAACAACATGCTGTAGCCCCTCTACAGACGAGATGATGTCCCTAATACGCTGGTAGTGGATAGCTGTAAAAAAGGCTTAACTGAACTTACTGCTGTTGCAGTTTATTTCGAAAGACAGAAGTATCAATAATGGAATGTTCTAAGTTGTCCTAAGTTTACACTTCTGATTGGACCAGCTAATTTCCTTAGACAGCTGACTTGTCCTTGCAATCAGTAGAGACAAAGGATCTTTTCTTTAGGGCAGCTCAGCAGAAACTGAATTTCAGTGCTCTGGTCACATTCTCTTCTAGAAGCATTTCCTTGTATTTTCTTTTTTTTTGTTTTCTCCTTTTTTGTACTGCCTGTAGAGGAGACCTGGAGACATAAGCCAGCCATGCTGTTGGTGGTATCAGTTGCATAATTGTACCCACAGTTACCAGGTAGGGCATCTGTGGAGGGTGACAATGAAGGCATTGGTTGGAATACCTGTTTAAATAGTTTGCCCAGTGTAAAGTGGTTTTTACAGACTTAAAGGAATGCTACATCTTAAAGAAATAAAGATCTGCCTTTCTTGCTCTTCTAAATGCAGGCCTTTGTAAATGACAGCAATACAAGATCGTCTCTAGAATCATCTCTCTGTTAAGAGCAAAATACAGATTGAAACTGTAGTCCTGTAGCCAGATGAGTTGCAGAAAATAACACATATATCTTACTGCTTTCAGTGAAGTGCTCACTAGCATATGAGCATCTGTATACGGGTAGATCCCTCCTGTGCTGCTGACAGATGCCGCTGATAGGCATTTTCTATGTATTAGAAACTCCTTCAAAGTGTTCTGTCAAATGGTAGCTCAAAATGTAGATGGTTCTTTCCTAAGTGAACCAACAAGCCAGGGAGGGGAGTATCTTTTGAGAGAGCATGCAAGTGTTTGACAGAACCTTGTGAGTTTGAAGAGATGGAAAATTCTTTATCTGGCACAATTGGGAAAAGTGCTGTTAAACCAGGCAAAATTTATTTTGTTTCCATTTTAAAAATTAAATTAGAAATGACTGTAGGAATTTTTCTCTATGATGTTCCATTTTGAATAAAAGCATAACAAGTTGGACAGGGCTGCTGGATGAGGTCCTCTGTGAAGGGGAAACTGGGAGAAATAATGTGGTCTGAGCCTGTGTGAGCCCTTTTACTGAGATCTGCTGTTCATTACTGGGGTTGGTTGTTTCTGGCTGTAAACTGTGAACTGAGGGGTAGAAGGGTGAGGGTGGTGTCACTCCAGCCTGGGCTGTTGGCATCTGAGGAGGCAGTAGTGCCATCTGTGAGGGGCTGCACCTCAGCCCTGTCACCGAAAGGATTGTGGTGACAGAGTTGAATTGGTGGCTTGAACACGTGAGGTCAGTCCTTGGTGAAGCTGCCCGGGTTTCAGGGAGACATTTCAGCCATTTTTGGGGACAATTCAGTTGCATGTTGCCTGCTTGTGTGCACTGGTTTCTCCCACATCAGGATTTTGTGGGAGAAACCACGGGGGTTTCCCTACACTTCCTTTCACCTCCCTGTGTTCTGCTGCTGCAGATGGTGCAAAAGGGGTGCCTGGGCAGACCCCAACTTTGCCTCTTAGAACTGTGCTTCAGTCTGGTTGAAGTCAGTAAATGTGATCTTTCTGAGCAGAAAAGACACATTTTTATCTCTAGTGGTTGCTTCTTGTTTTGGAGAGAATGGGTTCAACTTTGTATTTTTGTGGAATGTAGGTTTAAATTATTATTAAAATGAGATCTTAGGAGAAAGTGTTTATATATTTATAGGGGAAAGAAGAACTTTGTTAGATAGTTCTTTGAGGTAAATGTACTTATCAGAGAATTTATTATTTTAGTCCTGTGGTCTTTCTAAATGCATTTGACATGATCGTTATTCACTTGTACCATTTGTTTCCTGTCTCATTATATAAGTCAGCAAACCACTCTAGGGTTGCCTTTACTTTTATTTGCATTAGAAACTGCACCATAAAAAATGTTCTCATTGGGTTGCCTGCTGCTGAGCCAAGAGCTGTAAATAAAGTGGTTTCTAATTGAAATCCAGGAGAACCACAGAACCATCATAATTAATGTACCCTCTGGTTTTTGTCTCTTTTTTTTTTTAGTACTACCACATATCTTTTTTTATAAAGTGAATGAAGCTTCTCTTCTTCCTAGCTACCCTCAACTTGAAATAGTCACTTCTTGCTGTTTCCATACACTTTTCTGGATAAATGAATTCTTGAGGTTGAGGAGTTTTTTGTTTTGTTTTGTTATTTAATTTTTTCTTTACTTTTTAATTTTTTTAGTTACAGAATTTACTTACCAAGAAGAATAGTTTTGGACAAGAGCAAGGAAAAAAATATTTTGTGGGTAAGCTTGGTGTGAGCATGTTGTGATCTATGGGCAGATATTCCTGAGAAGTGGTTTTGTACTTTTGACTGGGAGGGTGGGCACATGTTGCCACTCATGTTTTAATGGAATGCTCCATCTGCTGTCAAGCCAAATCTCTTTCTGAACATGAAAGTTTTGTGCCAAATGCAACATCAAATCCAGATAAAAGCAGTGGGGTGTTTGCTTCAGCACTCCGTAAATGTTAAAACCCAATGTGTCTAAGAGGGTGGGCAAATCCAGATCATCTTGTGTATCTGGTTCTTTGCTTATTTTAAAATGGCAAATACTTGCCATTCCAGTTGGTTTTTAATTTGAAGCACATAGGCAGGTGTCCTTTTGATCTGTAAATGGCTGTTTTGTTGGGGATTTTTTAGTTAACTAGTTTGGTATTATCTGCTTTATTCGTAGAGTTCTCATCACAGATTACCTAATGTGTTGGATTCCTGTCTCTTGTGCTGTGTGTTATTTTTACCCTCTTTGCAAAGGCTGGTGCTATGCCACCAAAGAGATTTTTTTTTTCTTCCAGTGTTGAGGAGATACAGCAAGTCTCTCATCCATTAAGGTTCAGAATCCATAATACTCATGCATTTTGCTCTAATCATCTGCAGCGTAATTTTTATATTTTTTTATTCTGCATATTGACAGGGTAATTTTTTGTTCAGATATGACAGCCATGAATCATTCAGCAAGTTACTTGATTCATTTGGATATTGATTTTTTTTTTAAAGCACCTTGTGGGGATGACAAGAATTCTTTTCTTGCTGCTTCACCAGATTTAGGAGTGGGAGCTCTGAGGGTCTTTGCTTACCTTGCTTATTAGAAACAAAACAGATGATTACAGCCCTGTGAGCCTAGAACTGGTTGTCTGTGGTAGTCCTTTAGGCATTGGGATGGAGTCAAAATCCTGAATTATGTTAGGATTTCCCATCTTAGCTAAAGTGTTTCAGTTTAGGACCTTCCAAAAGATGGGAACTCCCTGGAAATTGTGGCATTCTCAAGTCCAGGGCAACTTTCTTCTGATAATAACTGAGGCAGTTTATCCATTTAAGGATATGGCTAAAATTGAAATGGAAATGAGCCTACTTGCCAAAGTCTTGCCAAAGATTCTATTTTCATTGAGCATCATCTTATTGTTAAGAGCCTGTTGAAGCTGAGAAATAGAAGTGACATCTGGAAGAAGTAGGTGATGGTGATTTAAAATACACAAAATTGTTCAGGTAACACAAACCAGAAACTTCTCAGTGGCTCAGTGTTGTATTATTGTAGGCATATAAAGTACACCATTCTTGTGCTTGTGTGGAAGGTCTGTACGTGGGACAGCAGACCAGTGAAGTCATGTACACAGAGTTATGGTACCATTTTCATCTCGGGTTGAATGGACTGTGTAACCCCATAAAGATGTAAAAATAGTCATCAGCCACAGACTGCATGTGGAGTGGAGTGAAACTGCTTGTCTGTCACCACTGGAGAAGTTGTACAGACTGCACTCGATATTTATGCTTTGAAAAGGATGGACATCTGTGGGGATTGCCAAATCTGTGGGGATTGCCAAATCATCTCTTTCTCACCAGATTCACCAGAAACCTTGAATTACAGAGGTCTAAGGTCTGTCCATCTCAGGATTTCATGTTTTAAGTAGTCCCGTGTTGTCCAGAGAAAATTACTAGTCCTGTATGTTTTACTGTAAGAAATATTTTTCAGTTCAGGACTTCATAGCTCACACAAGTGAATAAATCATCCAAATCTCATGGTCAGGTTTTCCTGACAAGAACAGGTGTATCTATTGGAAATAAGGACATAATCATTTATCAAATGGATCTCAAGACTATGCTGTGTACTTGTACTGTGTTTTGCTGATCAGTATAGAGAGCATGACCAGCTTCCTCAGCACTGCCTGTGTACAGAGTACCAGAGAGGTGTTTTTCTTCTTGCACAAACACACATTTTTTCCATTCATCATCAGTTCTTGATGTCTTTGTGGGGAAGGAGAGCACTCCTGGGTTGTGCTCAGGTTGTTTTTTGCCCCTGGTACACCAGGGGAGGCTGGAGCTGGCTGTGGAACGCACACCAGACCAGCACTCCTCTGTTTTCAGCAGCCGTTTGTATTGTGCAAAACCACTCTAATAGTTCCTGAGAAGAAAACATTATCTGTGTGTCAGAAGCGCACTGGGGAATGATGGCTCACACTTGCAGGGCTTCAGAAAGCGTCAGAAAAATCTGATAATTCAAGGTCTCTTTGTGAAGGATGATGACTATGCTATCTCTCTTCTGGAAAAGGGCAGGAGATCTCAAAGGAACAGGGCATTGCAATTGGTCTGTTAAGACCATTTTAGCCTTGCAGAACTCAGGGAGGATTTTGCAAGAGAGAACTCTGGACATAATGAGATTGCAGCTGAAGCTTTCATTGGGCAGAGGAATGTCAGTCCATTCTTGAATCTAGATGTGGTGGCATGGCTTAACCTCAGCCAGCAGCTAAGTACTACACAGCCACACTCCAGTGGGATGGGGAGGAGAATCAGAAAAGGTAAAACCCATGGTTTGAGATAAGAACAGTTTAACAATTGAAAGAAAGTAAAATAAAATAATAATAGCCATAAGGAAAAGGGAGCTAGCAAAAAGAGAGAGAAGGACAAGTGTAGCACAGCACAGCTGCTCCCCACCCACTTACCCATGCCCAGCCAGTCCCTGAGCAGTGATCCTTCCCCCAGTGTGTGTACCAGGCATGATGTTCTGTGGTATGGAATATCCCTTTGGTCAGTTCAGGTCAGCTGTCCTGGCTGTGCTCCCTGCCAGCTTCTTGTGCCCCTCTGCACTGGCAAAGCATGTAAAACCTGAGAAGTCCTTGACTAAGAGTGAGCACTCCTTAGCAACAACTAAAACGTGAGGGATAATATTCCTTCTCATCCTAAATACAAAACACAGCACTGTACCACATACCAGAAAGAAAATTACCTCTATCCCAGTGGAAATCAGGCCACTGGCTAAACTAATGTAGAAATTGGAGAGAGATGCAGCATTTGACATAGCTAGGTATTGCTGGAAAATAAACCAATAGGATAACATGAGACTGCACAAACTGATCTGGGTCCTGCATTACCAGAGACGTTAATGCAGGGGAAGATGAGGTAAAGAGTGGCTTAAGATTTTTCTCTGAAATGGTCTTCCTCCAAGGCAATGCCCTGTAAAAACCTAAAATGAAAATTTTAGATTTGTCGATACTGGGGTTCTCAATATTTAAAGAATAAAATTAAAAAAAAAAAATTGGGTTTACTGAAACTCTTAACTCTTTTCAAAGGTTTAGATTTTCATGCTGTTGTTATTTGGTACAGCAGCTGATATAGACTTTTCTTGTAGCCTGAATTTGCAGTCCAGAAATGCTAAGATTATGACAGAAACAGTACTCTTGATTATCTTTTGTCTTGTGCAGTTACTGCTTTTCCAGAAGGCTTGTCTTCAAATCTCCCATAAGGACAATTGGATTTAATTTATTTTTTTTTATGTAGGACCATTGCCTATTAAAAAAGTAAAACATTGTTTTGTACAAGCCAAAATCATATTACTGTTGTTCTAGCCTGATTCTTGGCATCTGAAGGAAAACAAATCTTTGTACATTAGGTATTCAGAGGCAACTTTAAATCATATGTGCAGTGCCTTCATTATATGTTATCCATTCTTACTGTCTTTTAACTGAAAAACAGTGATAAGAATTCTCCATTGCAAGATAAAGGAACAAATGTAAGGTTGTTATACATAGGAGAAAATACTTTAATAGCCTTGTAACCCTACCTGGGAGGTCTCTGCTTGGAATCCTTATCAGATGAAGCTGCTGCTGAACACCTACCTAACCCTCACGCAGGTTGGTGCTTTCCTCCTTTGGGTGCAGTTTTGGGGGAAGGCCCTGGTGCTGTGCAAGTTTTACAACCCTCACCTAAAGTAAAGGCCATGAGGTTTGGCCAGGAGGAATAATGGTGTTTCCTTAGCACGAGTGCAGGGTGTGCCATTGGAGCTAAGTGCAGGCAAACCAGGACAAGGCTCAGCATCTCCTCAGGACCTGCAGGCCACACAGTGGTAGCACCAGCCTTCCCTCTCAGCGTGTGCCACCATGCTTTCAGAGTGGGAATGGGTGTCACCACGGCAGGGATTCTCAGAAGACTTGTGCCCCTGCTATGCCTTCCCTTGTATCTAGCTGTGTTGAAGCTTTGGGGAGATCCCAAAGTTGCTTACTCTGGGTGAGAGAAGCTGAAGCACTGCCTGCTGAGGTCTGGCTGGTGTTGCCTGAGCTGCTTTTGCTTCTGATTTGATCAGCACACTTCAACGTCTCTCACCTTTCATCTCTACTGAAGTTGTTTTTACCTCGTCTTTTAGCTTTTTTAAAATCAACTCACAATCCATCCCCACTCCCATTCTACATCTCCTGGTTATGTTATCTGGTGTTTGCAGTGATGAGGGTTGTTGGAAATGGCATTTTTGGTTGCATTTTTCAGTCATAAAGTCCACAGTCAGAACTAAAAATGCCTGAGGTCCATGGCATTACATCTCCATCCTCTGGTTGTACTGCTTGTAGCCACTGTTGCTTGGGCAATTTCCAAGGGTGCTTCAGTGGGGAACATCCATGCTGTTCAGAGTCACAAATTACTTTACCAGTCAGATGTCTTGAGCAGATAATCCAGAGGTTTGAATCTGCTGTAAATGAAAAGTGAACAGAAGGGAAACCACGACCATGTGTGTCAGCATCACCATCTTCTTTCCAGAATCCTATGATAAATCTGATAACGCTGTTCTGAGAATTGCTTGCCTACAAATTATTGGAAAAGCATTACCTTTTCTTTGTGTCTGCAATTAGCATTTCAGCTTGAGTCTAAGGCCTGATGAAAAATGAGTCTTGTATGCCATAGGTGCAGTAAATGATGAAAAACTGAAGTCTGTGTTTGCTTACTTTCTTTCTCCATAAAACAAACAAAACTTGAGCTGATCTCTGAGTAGAAATGGTGTCAGAAATGATGTGGTCTAGAGGAGGAGGTTGGTTTTATTTCTCCATTTCCTCATCGGGTGGCTCACAGTACACATAAACAATGCAATAAATAAATAGTCCAAGTCCAATCTTAGCTAAGATAACCATGAAAAATCTGTTTATGTGTTCCTAAATCAGAAGACAGAAATGCATCTCCTACAAACTGATAGGAGAATTATAGAGTAAGTCTTTAAAAGCATGATCCGGAGCAGCCAAGATTTCCAGATAGCACACTCTGAAACTTAATATCCATGTAAAACAGTTGATAATAAATGTTGATGTACAAATATTGTTTGTCCATTGAGATAAGTCTTTTAGGGACAGAGAACAGACTGAAAATTTAAGCCAAGCTGTGTGAAGTGGTACTGAGGTTCTGTCTGCTGTGCTGGCTTGTGGGGCTTGAGATGCAGAACTTGGTACGTGGCCATCTGAACAACAGCATGTCTGAATGCAAGACTTCTCTGAACAGGATTTGTGCTAATCATGTTATCTGGTTTGTTTAGAGATAGGAGCTTGCTCTGGAGGTGTTGGAGGTCTTTTGCAGACTATTTGGAGAGAGAATTCATAGAGGCTTCTCTAAATGACAGCAGATGGGAAATCACAGAATTTAGCTCTAGTCTGATGTCTCAAGGAGAGATAAAGCAGTGGGCAGACTGTGGAAGGTTATTCCAGAGAGGAAACCTCAATGGCTTAAGTAAACAGGACTTGAGAATATGTCCACTGCTACGTCCTAGCAACCAAAACTTAAGAGGTTCAGTTGGCGCAGATCCACTTGCTTGGAGGACGATTATCTGTAATTCGTGCTGGATTCAGGTCATTGTGACCTCAGACAAAACTGGGACATGAAATGAGACATTATCCTCTGGCTCTTCTTGTAGAGTCCCCAGTTCCTTACCTTCATGCAAAACACTGTGCCAGGGTGCCAGTGGGATTATGGGCAAATGGGGCAGAGCCTGTTGGCTCTTGCATTGTCTAGGACAATAATTCAAGCTCTATCTGTGATAGAGCTGAAAATGGTATGAATAGGTCAGGCATACATTGCTTGCAGTTGGAGGCTGATGCTTGGTAACATTTCAGTAATCCTGAAAGATTTCTTGGTCAATTGGTGAGACAGAGATTACGAGCAAGTTTATCATCATCTTCAAAGTGTTTCCTACTTATAATTCACCAGACAAGATGCTGTGGTAGTGTACTATGCCTGCCACAGAAAAGGTTTCTTCCCTGGTGCTTGTTTAGGCACTCACTGGGAACTCCTTCCTCCTGTTCTACTAAGAAACAAGATGGCATTTTGGTCAGAAACAGAGTTTAGCTGTTAAATTATTTAAAAGACCCTTTTCTTCCTTGCTCTTCTCTTCTTCATCTCACCTCTCGGCCATCCTCTCCCCCAAGTTGTTCAGAAAATGAAAACAAACAAAACCCCAAAACCAACCGAAACAAGTAAACCCCCTCTCGCCAAATAATTATCTTTAGCCTTCCCAGGAAGGGAGGCATTACTCTAATCTCTGGGGGTTTGTTTATATTTCTCTCAAAGAAGCATTAAGCAGGATGAACTTGCTTCTTGCAGAATGATACGTGTTTACTTTGTCACTTCTGTTTCAATAAAGCACCTCTTTAAGGTTTTCTGCCTGCTTTGTTAAGAGTTGGCAAGCTGTAGAGAGTGCTGTGCAGCTGGACCTGCATTTAGTGTGGGCAGTACCTTGAAGGTGAAGTTACGGGGCTGGGAACACGCCTGCTCCAAAACTGAGGTTGTTTTTGAAGAGGAGTCATAGAAGCCAGTACTCAAAGCTTCAGAGGCTGCCTGTCTGTATGGGTGAAATGGTCGTAGCTTATAGGAGACCTTTCTGGGAGCATTGTTGTTAGATTTGCAGGTATTAAACGCAAAATGTCAATTTGTTACAAAAGAGTATCCATAAATTGTGCCTAGCCCTTCTTCCTTGCTGGCAAGCTGAAGGCACTGAGGTGTTAAAAAGCACTGCCCTTTCCCCTCTTCTGTGCTACTTCTGGTTATGTGAAATACTTGGAAAGGAAACTGAGGATTGGCAAATAGTACCCACCCTACAGGAAAGTCTGTGTTAAGGAGAAGATTACTACAGGGATGGCTAAGAGCTTTTAATGTAATGAAGAAGAAAATAGTCAGTGGAGCTAATACATATGGGGAATAAATTCTTCATAGAAAGTTGAGAAATGTTCTTCTGAAAATGGTAAAAGTAATTGTAAAAGCTGAATGGCGTGGCATTTAATTATGTAAGGAACGAAAGAGGCTAAAAAAAAAAATAACCTGGTATATCAGAAAGCAATTTAAAATATAAGCTAGGGAAAATGGAATATTTCTGTCACAGTAAGATGAATTCCACCACTGGCTGCATTGATTTAATGTCTCAAGTTTTATTCCAAACAGATCTGTAACTGGAGGGGAATGGGGGTGTGGGAAAGGCATATTTTTGTTCTCTCGGCTTCCCAAGCCAACCCATTCCCCTGCTCAGCAAGAATGGTGAGAAAGATACGGATAAAAATACAAACAAGATTTAAGAATTTAATTAGCTCTGATGGTCATCCAATCTCTAGTTGTCTGGTAATTGTCTCTTTCAAAGGGATCATTTGAAGCAGAGCTTCATATGCTTTGTGAATGTCAGTAAACTAAGCTTGTTAGTGTACAGTGCAAAGGCCAAAGCTGAATTCTTGTGGGTATTTGCAGCCTTTAATAAATAGCACGGCAGTGCCGAGGAGGAATCATTCCTTACACCCACTCGCCCTTAAGATGTTTCCCTTCAATTCAGAAATTAATATTCAGTTGAAAAGTTATTATACATTTTGTGTCTTTCAAAATATTCTTGGCAGTGCATAGGAGTCAGTCTGCAGAGGGGTGGGATGGGTTGGGGTTTTTTTTTTTCCCCACCTACCTTCTGCAGGGAAGATCTGGAGCCAAGAAGTAGCTGTTAGACTTTCAGGTTTGTCAGCTTATTTGTTTGAGGTTGGGGTTTTTTTTTTTTTGGTCTCATCGTGCTGTTTCCTGAGCTGTGGAGCTCCTGCTCCATCTTCTTAGGGCAGGGTTGGCATGTTAGTGAGAGGTCCAAACGTCAGGTTATCAGGCTGTTGACAAGATCTTGCTGTGATGTGTTCCCAACTCTGCCAAATTGGAACAATTAGGGCTAAAGCTCAATATGGGGAGTGCCCACTTAGAGTTTTTCTTTTTTTTAGCGATTGGGGAATTGCTTTTGGGAGAGTGGCTGGTTTGCAGTAATTTTGCATAGGGAAATGATAGTTTGAGGTTTTTTTTCAAGGAAACAGAGTTGTTTATGGATGTCATTTTTGGCAATGATTTTGTTTGAACAGTTTTAGTCACCTCATAGTTTTAAGTAAGAAACTGAAATTTTGCAAGAGTGTGGGCTTGAGGTATTAAGAATAATGAAAAGAAGGGCTGGCTGAAATGTGTTGCAGAACTCCTTGTACTGAATGATTGGATGATAAAATGCTGGAGGAAATTGCTTGTAGATAAACGAAAGTCATGCATGGAGGAGGAGGAGGAGGGCAGTCACAATACGGTTCATGATGAATGTTTCACCAGGTGTTAACTGCTCTGGAAGAGACTTCGTGGTTGTCCTGTAAAAATGGCAGTGAAATGATAGACAAAACAGGTGTCAGTACTTGTTAGTGAAATAACAGAAAACAAAATAGAAAGCGTGAAAGTGCTGTGTGGCATTGACATTTTCTGAAAAATCCCTTCACCCAGGATTTTTCTCTTGGGAAGCTGAAAAGCTTCAGAGAAAAAGGAAAACAATTCTTATCTCATTTGCTTCTCCTGTGTTTTGTTAATGTGGAATGTGTTTGGAGATTGTTTACCCACAGGTGATTGTTTCATTGGTTTCTGGTGTGAGTTATTTTGACTCATTGGCCAATCAGTGCCAAGCTGTGTTGAGACTCTGGAGAGAGTCACGATTTTTCATTATTATCTTTTTAGCATTCTGCAAGTATCCTTTCTGTATTCTTTAGTATAGTTTAGTATAGTGTTCTTTATTATAATATAGTATCATAAAATAATAGATTAGCCTTCTGAGAACATGGAGTCAGATTCATCATTCCTCCCTGCCACAATGGTCTCTACAAATACAATAGTGCTGCTGTGTAAATGTGTGGTGCTCCTCTGTCTTCAATACCATATGCGGCTCTCATCCTCCCTGCCTCCCATTTCACCTCCCCCAGTCCACAAAGTGTTGTAAAAGAGAAGAGAAATCCAAAGTATAGGGTGACAAAAAACCACCAGAAGTCCTTGCTCTGGAGGGAGACCTGCAAAAATGATGAATGTAACAAAAAAAAGAGATGGGGAGTGAGCATCTTCTGTCCTTCCAAGGAGGTGAGCAGGAGACGAGCACAGGAGAGCTGTGAAGGGGAAGATGATGGGTTCTGCAGCAGCTCCTCCACTGCCAGCCACATTGCTCTCCAAATTCAATAAGGAGAGGACAAGAGGTGGTTATGTGGTAGAAGGTAGAGAGGAATTTCCTCCTGGCTGGGCCAAGCTGAGCCCTGCTGGAGGGAGCTGGGTTACATTCTGGCCAGTGCCAGAGAGCAGGCACTCGGTGCAGCTGCCAGGGCAGGCACCTCCTGGGTTGGGTTATGCCTGTGGTGTAACTGTCTCCTTTCATGTGAGCACCCATTTGCTTTGTGTGGTGGGGATGAAGATGACCAGTAGCTCAAGTCAAAGACACTTTAAACATGATCTCACGTTGTACTGTATGTGTTACCTGAAGCCTTGAACCCTACATGTGAAAAACCTATATATTTTGGAATTTGTAGTCTATCTGTAGCATAGCATCTTATCT
Source organism: Hypocryptadius cinnamomeus (assembly GCA_013400635.1). NCBI lineage: Eukaryota > Metazoa > Chordata > Aves > Passeriformes > Zosteropidae > Hypocryptadius > Hypocryptadius cinnamomeus. Next base: position 78,577 of record VYZP01078319.1, on the reverse strand, counting down.
GTAACATGCTTTGTTTGTCTAAGCCATTTCCTCTGAAAATAAATGTCATGCAATATTCCTGAAGCATTTCAAAGATGCAGAAATGAGCACATAAAAATAATTATGCATGCATGGAGAATCCGGTCCTTAGAAGAGAATTTGAATTCCCTAGAGTTTTCCTAGGAAGGTGCAGGCAAGAAGCTGCACATGGACCTGGGAAAGGGAACAAATTCATGAGGCTGATGATTAAGGGAGGACTTCCAGCATGTGAGGAGAGACTCTGCTCTGATATAGTTGTGTTAACTGAAATAATGGTATGTGATTGATGATGATAATTCTGGTATTGGTAACTTATTTTGTTGCTGATTTAGCCAGTTGATATTACAGTCTTTGTTGATATTGCTTGTTTAATACACATACTCTGTTGTTGTTCTTATGTTTCTTATCTTACAATGGCTAACTTTTCCCTTTCCTGCTCCAAAACTAATTTTTGCTCCAAACACTGTTTGATCGTAACCAAACAATTTAGATAAGAAGATGCTCTTCGATACTATGATAGTTTTTTTTCCCCTTTGGTATAGTCTCAGAATAATGTTTTGGATGCTCTGGTCATCTGCAGGAAGTCTGGGTTCCCAATTATAACACCTTGGTTAAGTTCTTAATGTCAAATGATACAGAAGTTAATGCCATTTAAGCGAATTACACGATCACAGAATCCTAGAATGGCTTGGGTTGGAAGGGTCTTTGAAGATCATCCAGTTCCAACCCACCTGCCATGGTGTCTTGGGGTGATTTTATGATACTGCATTCCCTATTGCCTGCTCTATGCCCAGACATGAGTCCTTTAAGCTCCAAGTGGGGAGAGCTGGGGGAGTTCCTCAGCACACAGTTTGTGTGCAGTGCTCACAGACTGCCCAGGGTTCTCCGTGCTGTGTTGTCTAGCACAGATAGAGGGAGTCCATCTTTGCTTTTTAGCAGGACACCCCCACTAAACAAGATTACTCAGAGCTACATCCAGCCTGGCCTTGAACACTTTCAGGGGTGGGGAAGCCACAGATTATCTGGGCAACCTGTTCCAGTACCTCACCACCCTCACAGAAAAGGATTTCTTCCCCATATCTAATCTAAACCTTCTGGCTTTCAGCTAGAAACCATTCCCCCTGTCCTGTCACTAAATTTGCTTTGTGAAGGCTCCTGCAGGACTAATGCAGCTTTCATCTATAAATCTTATTCTCGTGTGTTGCAATAACATGCAAGCACGTGGGAACTTTGACTTTTCTTTAGTGTAACATGACTGGAAAAAGTCCCTGTCTTTGGTGTGATGCCTTGAGTTCTACTGCCATCCTCCATTTTATTCCTGGGAAAATACCTACTTGAACTTGCAGTGTGAAGCTTTGCTGATCAATATGTTACAAGCATAGTAAAGTTCAAGAAATTGCCTCCATTACTATCTTGAGATGAGAAATTGATTCAGCTGCATTCTCTTTCTGCTAATTCATCTGTGCTTTACATTCCCATAAAAGGTATTACGTGCTCCTTATTTTCCAGCAGCATCATCAATCCTAATGAAGAGAGAAGACTGAAAATTTATATTGTGTATATGGGATAGCTGATCTCTGACTTAGCTCTTAATTTGTAAATGTTGCTGTAGGCTTCACTTCTCGGCTTCTCCTTATTGTGCTTTGTTTGTATGCAAAATCTAAGGGCGGGGATGGAAGCAAAACTGAAGAACATGGCAAAGGAGTATAAAGTTAGATTGCTTTCTAATTTAAAAAATGAGATGGTGGTTAAAATTCAATGGAAAGAATTAAAATCTCATTTGTAAATTTGATGTACATCTGCACTGTTTGTTCCTGCATTCATTATGTTGGGACTGCTTTCAGTATTTATCCGCCATCAGTTCTCTACCTCTGGCTTTAAGATGTCAAAAGTTTTACTTTTTAACTGTGTTATTATGTATGAGACCTTTGCACATGTCTGATAATTTCTGTAACCCTGCACAGGGGTGGTATTGTAGCTCTAATGATGAAAGTGATACAGTGGGAAAAGCAGCCAGAACAAATATGAAAAACAGGAAAGGGCTTTTCTGGGTATTTCAGTTGTTGTTTTTCGTAGTGTCCATCAGCCCAGCCTCTGTAGGAAACTACCAGGAATGGTTTGTCTGCACAATATTCTGGCATTTTTCGGCTTAATAGTAGCAACATTTGTTCAGAGCAGATGGATAAATGACAAAGAAAGCAGAGCTATATATTGTGACTTCGGTCATGGCTCATGATATAGCAGTTATTTTTTAAATTAAATTTAAACATATTGTCAGGTTCCAAATAGCTGTGTTAAACTGAGGCAAAAAAACCTGACATTTTTCCTCTTGGCTCCACTGATGTTAATCTCAGGTTTTCTCCACGTGTCTGAATATTTTTTCTTACAAACAAACGGTGCTCAACTTTTAGTCAACTATAAAATCCAATATGCCTTTTATAATCCTAGAGGTGTTTAAATAGTAGTGTGAAAACCAAGTCAGATAAAGCATTAAATAGCTGTGAGTTTATTAAAACTTTATTCCAACAAAGATTCATGGACTTGCTTAGAAAAGTTGTGAGCAGACAGGATACAAGTGGGTGATGCAAGTGGGTGATGAATTTATGAATTTAGGCTCACGTTTCTTGCAAGACATGGGTGCACACAGGTTTTAGTTACTGGGGCTCAGCATGATAATGTTGTAATCAAAAACTCACTTAGGTCCAAGAAAGTCCATGTGGTGCTACCAGCACTGACCATCAGCTGAGGTGTTCTGTTAAAGAAAGACATTTTAGGCAGGTCAGGCTTTGAGAGGGGCTCTGCTGTCTCTCATACATGCTTTGGTGGGTTCATGTCTGGATTGTGCTCTGCTGTTTTCTGTGAGCTTTGTGGGGAGGATGGAGGGGGAAGCAGAGGCTGGCACTGGGCAGGACAGGGGAGTTGCTTGGGTTCTTCTCCCCCACCTTGCTGGATAACTAAGGGAGAGCACTTGTTCTGTGCAAGGATCTGCTGGACTTGGAGAGTGGCTTCTTGCTGTATGTGGCAGCATCACAGTGCTTGGGACCCATTATCAGAGATCTTAAAAGAATAATTTTAACAAGTGAATGTAGTGTGAAAGTGAGAGGAAGTAAATGTTGGTTGCTGTCACTGAGGTTATCTGTGATCATTTCTACTTTTTCTTCTTGAGCTTTTAATGACTTCCCAAAACCCAGCAGAACTGAATGCAGATGAAGCATTTTCCACTTAGTGGAGCTAAATGTGCTCTGAATTGCACCCCAAGTTTCCAGGCCTGTTTCACAGAATCACAGAATACCAGGTTGCAAGGTACCTCAAGGACCATCTGGTCCAGCCTGGAAGATCTTGCACTGTTTGTTTTACTCTGTAAGGTTCTTGTTAGCCCACTCTTCTAGCCTATTCCACTCTTCCTGCAGGGTGCTTCTTCCTGCTGAAGTTCTGCTGCCCTGTTTAGCTTGGTATCGTTGGCAAACTTTATCAGGGTACATTTGATTCTGTCTTCCAGACCACTTACGAATGTAGTAAACAGCAGTGGGCTCAGCGTTTGGGGTCCACACTTGTGTCACTTTGCCCTTGGTCACTCCATGCTGGCTTTTCCCAATCACATGCTTCATCTGGTTTGTGATAACCCCCTGCAAGATTTGTTCTAGAACTTTCTCCAGGGACTGAAGTATGGCTGATGGACCTATAATTTCTCAGGTCCCTCTTTGAGCTCTTCTTGTGGATAGGGTGGCATTAGCTGCCTTCCAGCCTTTTGGGATGTCCCCCAATCCCCTTGACTTCTCAAAGATCACGTAGAGTGGCCTCGCAGTGATTTCAGCCAACATTCTTAAAACTCTCAGGTGCTGAGGGCCTTCCCTCAAAGCCATCCAGGCAGCAGCATTGACCAAAATACATGTGTTGTTTTCATTTAGGTAATTTAAGATGCCTTGTCTAGATACCTCTTCTGCACTGGGTGACAGCCTGATTGTATCTCCCACATCTTTGACTTTCATTAATCCCTCCCTTCCTGGCTGCTGTACCTGCACTTGTTTGTGTGATACTTGTCATGTAGGTTGCAAGCTCTGGGCCAGCAAATCTCTCAGGGAGAGCATTCACCCTGCCTCTGGGTTCTGTCAGAGTAGCATGGGGTGCTGTGAAATCTTTATGGTCCCTGCAGTAGAGGCAAGATGTTGTTTTATTTATTGCATCAACATAACCCATTCTTCATTTTTCAGTAGGCGCCAAGCTGAGTAAGAATAAAAGATTCACTTACTTGTATTTCAGTCTGTAATTTGAAGGTCTGTGGATGTATCCATCCCAGAGATTAGACAACAAAGCAGTCTCTCACAATCGATAGGGGACAGGGGTTCTTGGTTGTTCTTTAAAGGAGTTGGAATGCTGATAGTTGCACTCTGCCACAGTGACTTAAAAGATAGAGTAACCTGGAGATACTATATTAAATAGAAGTTAGTTTTTTGTTGTGTTGCAATAGGAAACTCATTGTCACAAATCTGCTCATGCTTTGGGGCAAGCTGGTGCTGGGAGATAATCACATGTGGGGAAAATCTAATTTCCATTCTTTTGTTTTGTTTAGATACGTCACTTTGAGATCACAGAATGAAAGCAGCATGAAATGGTATGGCAAAGACAGCACAAGAAGATACAAGAATCTCACAAATCCTCAAAAATCAGGTGATGTCAGAGCATCTATGTCCAGTTTTTCAAAGGCTGTCTTCTTTAATAAGGTTCAGTGCTTTTTGACAGTTTTTCAAAATTTGGGCTTCTGAGTCCCTGTGAGTTTATTGATGGACTTCTCAAATCTGGTTAGTTGTGTGTTGGCTGTGTGTCTGTGTATCTATTATTTTGTGTTCCACAATATGTATGACACAGGAGATTGACATACATATCTTCAAGGACTACTTTGGCTATATTGTCTCATACAAGCAAAAGGACATTAACTTAAGAAAAAAACAAGCAGCAGCCATGGTGGTCAGGTTTTTTTAGCCATTGGATTTGACTTGGCTTCATTGCTAGGCACCAAGATGGCCTATTTTAGAGGGATGGAATTTTCAGAGGGTCCTGCAGCTGCATTTCTCAAAAGTCTCTCTTTTGGGGGAGACACCGGGCTCAAAATAGCTGTTCCCTCCCCACTGAAAGCTTAGCCATATGTTATTTTCCACATATTACTACTTGTGCTTGATTTTTTTTATTGTTTATCTCTCTCAGGATGTTTCCTCCTTGGCCTGCTTTTGCAAATCCTTGCATATGTTCTTTGACTGTTTCAAAGCATTTCCAGTTACAGAAAAAGGCAATCGCATTGCACTCTGCAGAGGGTAAACACTACAGAGGTCAGGAAGAAACTGCTTAAGTGCATCACAAGGGTGCTCACCTTAAACTAAACTTGGAGGCTTATCATGGCTGTGGTCACAGCAATAGCTGATGGATTAATGTTTGAAAATTTCCCCCTGTCCCCCAAATCAACAGCAGTGGCTCGAGGTTGTAATGTAGCCACATACAGTAACTGAGTGAGGACTGACCTCTCTGTCCTAAGTTCATTTCATGTTTGTAGAACCAGGATCTTGCTGGGGAATAACAAGTGGCTCAGTTCAGTAATAGAAGTAAACTAAAATATGAGCCCAAAGACATTTTTGAGGATAGAACATGTTTATTTTCCAGGAAGCATTTGAGAGTATTGCCCTTGATGGAGGACTTGGCAGAAGGGAATTTGTCTCAACCTAGCAGTCAGTAAACCCAGGTTGGCTGAAGGGACTTCAAATCAAGCTTTACTTGATCTAATATGCAGTAAAGTAACAGCAAATATTAAAAAAATAAAATACTGTGTTTATCACAGTAGCATCTTTAGTTAGTGCTGTCCCTGGTATGCTTTTTAGTCGTGGAGTACGCAGTTCAAGTGCCCTTCTGGCCTTAAGTCAAAGCTTGTGTTTTATTTTTATTTCTAATCAGTATTGTGAGCAGATCACATCATTTTATGTTTGCCATTTTTATGAAGTAATGTGATACCTGCTTCTGTTGCAGTTCTCCAAACCCTTCAGAGCACCTTGAAACAATTCACTGACAGCAAAGATAATCAGATTTGTTGAAGCAACCTTCTTGGCTTCTTTGGAACTCATGAAATAGTATCTTCCTTAAACTAAATTCATTTAATGGCTTTATTTAGAAATCAGCCTTCTCTTTTTGAATAACCACAATAATTCTGCTAGTCTGGGGAAAAAAACATTTTCATTAAATTACTAGTCCCTTAGAATGCGTTTTTTACATAGATCAAAACAAGAGGAAGATGCTTCTGTTTGTCTTCCTCCTTTCTTCTCCTCCTTTTCTAGAGACTTTCCTGAGATGATCAACTGTTGTTTTTCCTGTTGGGTTTGTTGGGTTTGGTGTTTGGTTTTTTTTCTTGGGTTTTTTTTGCTGCCTTTTTTTAAACTTCATTGAAGTAGAGAAATTGCTCGGTTCTCTCCCAGTGCCATCGTTGTTCTCCCCTCCCCCAAGTCCAATGTGTTTTTTATTAAACTGAATTAGGACATTCTAGTCTCTCTTAAGAGTGAAAATGGGAACAGCTTAAATGAGCAGCCACATGAGACTCAGCAGCCTTTCCAACTGCACTGCAGAAGCTTAGCTGCAAAGAGAATGATAATTTTTGAAGGATTTGTGCAACTGTTGAAGAACTACCAGCATTAATATTAAAAAGCAGCTTATCCGTTTTTCCTTTTCCATTTTAAGACTATATAGCTTTCTTACTATGCTTGCTATAAAAATCAGTCTACTAAATATTTTGCTTCCTTTCAATCCTCTTCCCTTTTGTAATTTCTCTATTTGCATACTTTCTCATACACTGAAGTGGGTTTTTTGTTGTTGGTTTTCCCTAAGAGCATCAACCTCTGGGTTTGAATTCAGATACAGGCGTGGGTTTGAGATCTCTGCCATTCAAAACCAGCCAAAACTGAATTGCAGCAGAAACCATAGGAGCAATTGTATCCAGGATTGGGATGAAAAGGTTTTCATCCCTAAAAACATTTGTCCTTGAGGTAGCTGTAGAAAATTTTTGGTCCTTGAAATCTATATTGCTACTTCAGTGTTTATCTAACCAAAACAGCCATGAGCCTGATATCTTCTGACCCTTTTTTTCAGTCTCTGCCTCTCTTTATTGCTATATCAGATGTCTTCAGGATTTCTATAGATACTTTAAAAAAAAAAAAAAGTACGTCTTTGAGTTATCATCTCACCTCTCTTACCTTTTTCCTCTCTGCTGGCTCACTCAACCACTTTGCCTGGCATTGGAAATTATTCATTCTCTTTGGGTACTGTGCTGATTTTTTCACAGGCTTATATTCTTTGCCAAGGGGAAAAAAAAAAAAAAAAGCAGAGGCTTGAACTCTGGTTGCATAAAAAGTTATGAGGGCAAACCTGGTATCTAAACAGGGCACAAGAGCACAGGGGTCTCTGAAATATGCCATTCTTACTCTCCCAATTCTGTGCTTCTCAGCCTTCCAGCGTTACTCTGAAGACCTAGGGACAGTGCCAGCTTCACACCAGAGAGCTGTGTGTGTGCAGTGCAGGTGGATCTGTTCTTGGGCAGCACTCCCTTACTTTTCAAAGCTGCTCCTCTGGGTGGGGTCACAGTGGTGTAGTGGCCAGCTGAAAACCATGCCTGTCTGTTCCCAGCTTTAAGGCTGGGTTATGGTCAGCCCATGCCTTGGCTGCTGGTACCACTCGTGTGAGCAGAATGCAGGCTGTCAGGGAAGGAACTGCTGTTTATTCCTGTGTCTATCCTAAAGGAAATCAGAGAGCAAGATGATGTGAATGATGGCTGTCTTGATATAGGAATAGCTTGGCAGGAGATCTGACAGTTCTGAATAACAAAACAGGTCAATAAAAACTTTCCCATAAAAAAGGCTAAAAAATGAATAAGAGAAACACTGGTTTGTTTCTATGGAAGCTAAGTAGGGGAAAAAATTTAAATGAAAGAAGGGAAAGGAGAATTTGATCTTGGCTTAAATATTACCTGAAGTTAAGAATAAAGCTTATATTCCAGTAGCAGAAAGACAGTCACTGAAGAGAGCCCTGTCAGCCTCTGTGACTGAGGGGTGGTAATGCACAGTTAAAACATGAGAACATGCAGCAATGACACATTGCTAAGCAGGCCTTAAGTGTTATAAAACACAGTTTAGGCTGCTGAGGGTGGTGGTTAACTTTGCTTTAACAGACATTTTACCATCCCAGAGGAAGGGAGGGACATGAGGAGGGATGGTGCCCAGCAAATGAATATCTGCTGATGCTGTCGCTTGTGAGTAGCTACAGATACTCTATCCTGCAAAAGCTGGTTGAACATGGAGGAGTGTGGGCTTTTTTGCTGTCTTATCCAGTGTTCTTTTTTTCAGACTAGCTAGTAATTAATCTATAAAAGCATGTAGATTTTTAGCTTAAAGGGACAGCTGAAAAACTTGAAATAAGTTGGACAAACTGTAGGATCCAATTCCCTTTTGATACACAGCCATGCAGCCTACTGAGATGGGTTAGATTAGAGCTGTAATAACTTTACAGCCTTTTAGTGAGTCTGCTTCCTTCAGCATTTGCTCTTGTACAGTCTTTTGTCATCCCTCTCCATTAACTCAGTTCTGAAACTGGCTCTGGCTGACATTCAGCCCTGGTTTTACAGCACACACCCAGCCCAACTTTTGTGCATCGACTTATTTGTAGTGGATGTCTCGTTCTGAAATTCATGTGAATTCAGGCAGTTCAATTGTGTGCCTGTCATTTGATCTCTAATTTTACTCAAGTTGAAAAATTCTGCGGGTTTTGGCTTCTGTGGTGTGTGATGGAGCCAGAAGTGTTCATTTTATATAACTATCATCTTAGTATTTCACCGCCTGTTGTCTTCTCTAAGTTTATAGAACGGCCTGGATTGGAAGGGATCTTAAAGGCCGTCTCATTTCAGCCTCCCTGCTGTTAGCAGGGACACCTTCCACTAGACCAGGCTGCTCAGAATGCCATCCAGCCTGACCTTACACACTTCCAGGGATGAGACATCCACAGCTTCCCTGGACAATCTGTTCCAGTGCCTCATCACCCTCACAGTAAAGAATTTCTTCTTAGTGTATAATCTAAACCTCCTCTCTTTCAGTTTGAAGCCATTCCCCCTTGTCCTGTCACTACATGCTCTCATAAAATGTCCCTCGCCATCGTTCTCATAGGCTCCCTTCAGGTACTGGAAAGCCCCAGTTAGATCACTGCAAGGCCTTCTCTTCTCCAGGCTGAACAATCCAAATTCTCTCAGCATTTCCTCATAGGGGAGGTGCTCCATCCCTCTAATCATCTTGGTTGCCTCTGGAGTCACTCCAACAGGTCCATGTCCTTCCTGTGCTGGGAACCCCACAGCTGCTTCTGGCTCTATGGTGATAGAGTTTACAAAGGAGAAAAAATGGATCACCTTTATTGAAGACTGGTATTTCCTTCCCACTTCAAGTTTACCAGAATTAAGTTATGGCATGCTTCCAGGAGAGCCTATTTGTATTGCCTGTCAGTTACTTGTGTTTGAAGAGGGAGACAGCTGGAGTGTGTAAAGGCATTTCAGCCAGTTTGGTGGGCCCCTGGCTTTCAGTCTGGAGAAGGGAGCTGTAGAAGTTGCAGGGGACCTTGTCAAAATGATGAGAAAAGAATTGGAGCAAACCCTTGTCTCTGTTGAAATCAATTGAACTACCATTAGCATGAGTCCAGATTTCATCCATAAACTTAAGTAGGGTATTTCTTTTTCTAGGCAGCCTAGAGAAATGTTTCTGTCTGTTGGCATTTGTTTTCATGTTTCTTTGTTACGATTGCATAATTGGGATGTATCTGTAATGTCAGAGGTGTAATAGGTTAAGTAGCATAAATGACTGTTAGGAAGAGAAGAAACACAGAACTGCAGAACCATTGTTGCTTTTAACTCCTACCGGTTTAGTTGTTCAGTTTAACCATTTAGTAGTCAGAGCTGTTGTGGTAAATGGCAGTGATGGGTGTTTAAGCACCCAGTGCTGAACACAAAGGAGAAAAAGCACCCTTTATTTCCTTTCTCTTAAATGGAAATCATTCAGTATACTGCTAATGGTTTCTCGGTTGGCCAGAGACTAACTTTGCTGCCCTGAGCCTTAATGATGTCGTGAGAGACTCTGGTTTTAATCTGACAAGAAGTGTATACTGTTAGGATTTTGTTAAAGCTGATAGCAAATGCTGTGTATACAGCATCAAGCCCTTGAGTTTAAGCCTTTAGTTGAAGTACTAAAAAAAATTTGGTGTCTAAGGGACTGGTTGATTACTGATTATGCTTTTATCAATGTGCATATCTGGGTTTTTTTCTATTACCTGAAGGTAGAATAACAATGCTTAAACATTTGCATTTTTTTTTCTCCAGATCAGTGATGCCTTTGAAAGGAATGTTTTCATCTTTCTTTTATTTTTATTTTGGGGGAGGGAAGATGGGTGTTTGAAAACAATGCAATTTTTTTTTCAAATGTGATTCTCATAGTGACTAAACTTTTCAGTCCTTTTGTGACTTGATTGGTATTTTAATGTAATATCCCATTATATTTTTTAAAGCTTTTTACGAATGTTTCTGTATGACTCTGATGATGACTCTGTAATCTGCCTGACAGCAGCATGGCCCACCTCTCAAACCAGAGCTGAGGACGCTAGAGCTGCTGGAGAGGAAATGTTAATGAACCATTTTTAAATTTTTTTTTTTTCATTCTGAGGGAGGGGAAGAAAGATGTCTGTGCCAATACCACAGATATAAAACCTCTTGACTGCTTTCCAGTCTCCTGCGACCTGTGACAGGTAACCCCCAGGTGGAAGGGTGCAGTAAGTGGAATTTGGCACGTGCCCAAGGGACAGGACTTTTTGTGGTGACTACAACACTGGCTGTGGCTGCTGGTACAGTCCACAGCATCTGCCACTGTGGTGCTCCTGTCTGTGGGAAGAGAAGGGGTCAGGGGCCTGGTTGGTCCCTTGATACATTTTTGTAATGAAATTGTATTTTCTTATTTGAAATGTAGATTGTTTGCTAGCTTAAGTCTCTTAGTGTCCTTACGCCTGGAATTCTTGTGGTCTTTTAATTGTTTCCTGGAGACATTTGTTCTCCCTCACTGCTTTGTACTGTTTCTTGTCCTTTGACTAATACTTGTCATTTCAGACTTTAAAAAGAAGGGCCAAATTCAAGGAAGCTGCTGTAAATTACAGCTCTGCTAATAGGTGAAATGGGGCATAGCTCCTATGCAAAAGGTGTACCTATAGATCCAGTAGTACTGTTTTTATGGGAAGATGTGTTCTGAGCATCTTGACTGAGCTTCCTTAACTTGGCAGGCATAAAAGGAGATGCACGTTCCCTCTCTTCCTCTAAATGTTGATGGCCTTTCAGTGTGAAACACCATACAGTGTTTATTTTTATGCCCTTTTAATGTTTTGTGGAGGGTTTGTTTAGTTTCCCTTCATAATTTTTAATAGGAAGTCTTTGAAGTTGGGTCGTGGATGAAAAACCCTGTTGGCAGCCTGACTATTCATTGTTGACTCCTATCTTCTTTAATTGTTCTTCTATAAAAATCTGGAAGGGAGTGTGTTCAGAGAAACTGTGAAGCAATGTATATTTCTGGAAAGGGGAAATAAACTTGCAATTATTCTCAGCTATTATTTGTCACGTGAAGATGTTACATTCTAATGGTTGCAGATGGTTTACACAAAAACTATACACACTGCAAACCCTCTTCATTGGGAGCTACGGTTTTCTGTTGTACATTATGCTAGAATGGAAAAGGTTTTTTTCTGCCTGCAGCTATGTATTACCCTTATTTGCTGTTGCTAGCACAAACTCTCCTTAATATGCATGTGGCGGCAATGGTTAAAATTTTCTCCATCAGTGACTTCACATTTATCCACATAGACGGAGGATTCTTCTAAGCTTAGAAAGGTAAGGACATCAGTGTGCAGGAGTCTTTGGTGGAGAGCACTGCATTTAGAAAATCAGATGTGAAGGAAGCAGAGTTAAGGTTCTGGTTTAATATTTCTGTGTTCTTGTTCAAGTTCAGGATCTGCTTTTATTTTAAAATGTATTTATGAGTGCATAAGCATTTTGTACCTCTGTGCATATGTGTGACTGTAGACACAGTGATTGCTTCATATTGTGGAGTAGTAAAACAATCCTATCATGTGCTTATGTATTTTTTATTCTTCAGAAACAGTACAGACATCTGTAAAATGTTATTTGAGTTACAGTTTATACACTGAAAATTATAAAAGGCTGCATTCAGTATAAATTTGTCTGTTAAAATCATGCAACACAAAGAAGGACGGGTGAGAAGGTAGAACAGAAGTTGGAGTTCAGCATTCCTGATGTAAGGTGACTAGTCAGAAAAGATTTCAATTGACTGGTTTGATCTTAGCAGACATACTCCAGGTCAATCAGCCTCACCTGCATCCCTGGAACGGTGATGAAACAGCTCATCCTGGCTGTCAGCTCTAAGGGTGTGGAGGAAAAGGAGGTTATCAGGAGTAGTCAACAGGGATTCACCGAGGAGAAGTAATGTCTTGACCTCTTTGATAGCCTTCTGTGATGGAATGTATGGCTGGGTGGGTAGATGAGGGGAGACCAGTGCCTACCTTGACTTCAGCAAGATTTTGACACTGTCTCCCACAGCATCCTCAGAGGTAAGCTCAGGAAGTGTGGGTTAGATGAGTGAGGTGGAATGAAGGGATGGCCCCAGAGTTGTGGACAGTGGTGCAGAGTCTGATTGCAGGCCACTGCTAGTGGTGTTCCCTAGGGGCAATACTGGGTCCAGCCTTGTTCAACTTACTTCTCAGTGATCTGGATGAAGGGACAGAATGTACTCTCAGCAAGTTTGTTCCTGATACAGAGCTGATACAGAGAGGAATGTCTCTGTATTTGTCAGACACCTGGGTAGCTATTCAGCAAGAGCTGGACAGGCTGGAGGGTTGGATGGAGAGATCTTAATGAAGTTCCATGAAGGCAGTGCAGGGTGCAGCACCTGTGGAAGAATAACCCCCTAAACCAACACAGGGGGCTCAGCTGCTGGAAAGCAGCTCTGTGGAGAATGACCTGGGAGTCCTGGTGGACAACAAGCTGTCCATGAGCCAGCAGAGCCCTTAAGGTCAAAAAGGCCAAAGGTATCCAGGGGAGGAGGAGGACCATTGCCAGCAGGTCAGGAGAGGTGATCCTGCCTCTATTTTGCCCTAATGGGGCCTCATCTGAAGTGCTGTGTCCAGTTCTGGTCTCTCTAGTTCAATAAAGGCAAGGAACTACTAGAAACAGTTTAGTGGATGGTTGTAGAGGTGATAAGGGACCTGGAGCATCTCTTATGAGGAGAGGCTGTTTAGCCTGGAGAAAACGGGATTTTATCAAAGCATAGAAATATCTTAAGGGCGGGTGTCAAGTGGATGGAACCAGGCTCTTTTCATTGGTGCCCAGCAACAGAACAAGGGGCAATGGGCACAAACTGAAACACAGGAAGTTCCATCTAGATATGATCCATCCATCCTTACTTTGAATGGAACAGGCTGCATAGAGGGGCTGTGGAGTCTCCTCTGGAGATATGCACAGATGAACCTGCTTTAGAAGGGGTTTGCAGAGATGATCTGCAGAGGTCCCTTCCAGCCCCAATCATTCTGTGTTTTTGTGAGTCTGTGACTTGCCTTGATAGTCAACTGACTAAAACTAGTCATGAGAGCATAGTATATGGCTGACTAAAACTGCTTGAATGTTTATATTCTTTATGGGAAAAGACAGTTTTAAGAATAAGCTTTTATTGGTTTGGCAGAATGTTTTTATCGGAGCACTAGAGGAGAGGCAGGATAATAGGATGAGAAGAAGTAATCTAACTGCTCTGAAATAGCCCAGCTGCTACAATTTTGCATCTGATTATGTATTTCAAACGAGAAGATTTTACAGTTTCCTTTGAGGCAATAACAATAACACTTTATGGAAAGAGCCAGCATTTACCTTGTCTTTCTCTTACTCTGCAGGTGCTTGGCACACTGAACTTACTGATCTATGTAGGATTTGTGCTGTGGTCCATTCATTGAAGATGTGAAACAACATCAAGTCTGAGATTGGAATTACTGACAGACTGGAGGAAATTTTAGTCCTTGTGATGCACATGGACATGCTGAATTATAAGTAATTCTAGCTTCTTCTCCCCTCCCCTCCCTTCCCCTCACTCAGCTATCTCAGGGTTCATAGAGATTTCAATGGTTTGTGTGCCTGTAAGTTTGGAACAGAAGTGACCAAAAATGGGGGACCAGCAATTGTATAAAACTAATCATACTGCCAACAACAATGAGAACTTGTACTACGAACAGCACCAAATGAACTCCCTTCCATCTCTAAATCATAGCTATGGGACATCTGTTATGGATGCTCCTCAGGCGTCCCCCCTCTCCCCTCCATTTCCCCAAGATTCAAGGGACAGTATAGCTTTGCCTGTAGGTTCAAAAAGTCTTGGGTCGATGGATACATCTAGACAAACCAGTTGGACACATTCTGGCTCAGGAAACCATGTCCCAGTGAGGAACAGTTTGAATAATCAAAGCGCAATGTGGAGCCCCCTCGGGCAGGGGGAGTCCCATGATGGATACCAATATTCTTACCCACAACCCAGTGAAAACCGATCGCAAAAAATTACCAGTGGGGTCCTGCACAAATTGGACTCCTTTACACAAGTTTTTGCTAACCAAAATCTGAGAATTCAAGTCAACAACATGGCTCAGGTTCTGCACACCGAGTCTTCGATGGTGGATAACTCCGGTGACAGTGCGCTCAGGCAGCTGCTGTCCCAGAAGCCGGCGGTCGAGCAACAACCCGTAGCTTCCACCGTACAAAGATACCAACCAGTGCCACAGCAAACGCACCAGAATTTTGCAAGCACACAGCAAAAGCAACAAATGCAAGTCATGCAGCACCAACAGTTGTACTACGACTACCAGCAGCACTTATCACAGATGCAGATGCATTCTGCGTTCCAGCAGGGACAGGCGCACGTTCCGCAAATGCAGTCCCAGCAGCTCCTACCGCAACAGATGCAGCACTTGCAGCAGCCTCAGTACTACGCTCAGCCCCAGCAGGGACACCAGCGGCTCTCGATCCAGGAGATCCAGCAGCAGCCTCCGGCTCGGCAGCAGCGGCAGTGTCCAGTGCAGATCGCTCAGTATTACCAAACACAGCCTGTCATGCAGCAGTTACAGCAGCAGCAGCAGCAGATGCAATTGCCGCTTCCTCCGTATCACAGGGAACCTGATCCAAAGACTATGCATGAGCCACACCAGTACTCTCAGGATCCCAGTCATCCTGTGCAGCTTATCCAGTTGGGAGCAGTGCCTCAGTATTGCTTCCAGGATCCCCACGAACAGTACAGGCACTTGTACCCCCAGAGTTTACTGCAGCAGCAGCAGCAAGATCAGCAGAAGCAGTACCTGAGTGAGAGCAGAGTGCCATCCCTGAACTCCCACATTGGCCTCACTCCACCAGATACTGCTGAGGATCCCACACGGCAGGAGATTAATTCTGTAGGTAATGCTGTCCCTCATCGAACTCTTTTGCCACCCTCGGGAGTTCATCTGAACAACAAAAGCTCTCAGCAAGACTCTCCCAGCACCACGTGGCCTCAGGTAGGTGGTATTTTAGATCCATGCCCAGCCAGATTTGTTTGCTGAAGAGTCGCAAAGTGTGGAAACTAAGCGGTTTCGGCAGAGGCAGAAGGCTAGGATGTGAGCTGTGGGCATCTCTGGGATGGGGAGCTATTGGGAAACTTCATTACCAGACTTTGGTCTGCAGCTCAGGCTTGGCTTTGGGCCAGGCTGCCTGCAGCACAGAACTGTTGCTGCGAGGCTGCTGCTTTCCTTGTGAGAGGCTTTAGGAAGTTCTGCCTCGGTTTCTGGGAAGGAGGGACCCAGTTACAACAAAGCCTGCCTGCTAATTTTTCAGCACTGCAGGCTGTTGTTCAGGAGCAGTTAGTCAACTCTGTTTCCAAAAGTAGTGCTTCTGGGTCAAAGCAAAGGCTTCAAACAGCAGGTGGGTAAAGAAAACTTGAGCTAGCCGTGCTCACAGGGGCAAATTTGATGTCTGGCTCTCAACTCAGAGGCTTTTTAATAGCAGCAGAATTGTATGTCAAATGCAGACTTAATGCTGTACCTTCATTTACACAATATTTCCTGAAGAATTATTTTCTCAACTTTTTTCCCTCTTTTCCATTCTACTGTTTTGATAGCAGATACAACTGTCAGATGGCAGACTGCAGCCACTGTCCCCAGAACAAAGGTATTTTTAAAAGATTCTGTCTTTCTGATAAAAGAAGAGAAATGCAATTTGTTGAGATCTGTATTTAGAGGGAAAAGCATACAGTCTGGATGTGTAATAATTGTTTCTCTTCCAGAAACACCTTTAGTTTTATGCTTTCTGATTTTAAGTTTGTATGATTTCCAGCATCCCCCCCATAGCAATAGACTCAAATAAATACTTTCTTTATATAAAAAAAAAAATTAAAAAAAATAAAAGGAAGGAAACTGAAGAAAAACCAAAAGCAGGGGATCTCCAGTGTTGCATTTATAAGAAAAGGGATGCTGTATGGTCTGGATTTGTGTCTTCGGCAGCAGAGATCTTCTGTTTGTTTCTTAAGGTCGTGCCTCTGGAGGGCCAAGGTGTCCGTCAGAGTAGTTGCCTACCATAAATTAGAGGCATTGTGTCCAAGTACTTGTTAATTGCTGTCACAAGTGGGGAAATGCCGGTCTGTCATGGTAAATCCCATGGGTCTCAGATTTTCTGTATTGATGAGCGTGTCCTGCTCAAAACTTCCCTTTTCCCCATCTCAGGAGCAGCTGATCTAGGTGATTGGCCACGTATTCCACAGCAGTCACCACGTACTTACTTGTGACTTCATTACCATCTAGCTGTAAAATTTTATTAACTTCCTTGATTAAAAAAGCTCCCTCTGTAACAAAGCGAACATGACAAACTAATGTTTTTTCTTCTGTTCCATGCTTTAAAAAAATGAAAATAAAAATAGTGGCCAGAACAGAGAAACACTTCCTGAGAGAGCTGATGCGAAGAACAAGCTAATGTGTTCAATATGCTTGAAGGAATTTAAGAGTTTGCCTGCTCTAAATGGTCACATGAGGTCACACGGAGGAGTAAGAGCATCTCCTAACTTCAAACAGGTAGCAGTCCATTTGACTTCAGTATTTGGCACAGTCCTTTTGTGTTGATGTTTGCTTGCTTTGCCATGCTTTGCTTTGCTGTCAAAACTTGTTCTTCTCAGCACTGTTTTGTTATGTCATACCCCATGGAAGTAGAAATGCACATAATTCTGTTAGTTTGTAGGCCAGAAGTCTTGTTTTGAAGACAGAGGCAGTGGTGGAGGACAGATCAGTGTTTGTCCTTCTCTGTTTCTCTGCACGTTACAGAACACCCTACCAAGTCATGTCAGGAATGTCCAATTTTTTTCCTCCTCATGTTTGTTTATTATATTAGAAATACCAGGAACATCAAGTCTTCCTTATTTTCATTTGAACTACTTGGATGACTAAGGAATATTTATTGGAAGCCTTCCCAGGCTTTAACTGGAGGAGCAGAATTGTTGAATCTTTGACAGCTTTCTTCCAAAGTGTTTTAGTTGTAATAGGTATCAACAAATACCAAACCAAAAATGTGTTTGAGTTGTTCTGCATAAAAATAACTTGCCCTGTCAGTCAGTCTTTATCCTGATATTTTAGAAATTCTGTCCTAAGAGGCAATATCATAGGAGGGCAAAAAGCTACCAGAGTTCCAGAGTTTGTGCTTTTGTTTTCAGTTGGGTGATGAAGAATTCTGTGTTTGTAGTGATAAAAAGAGACATGATTGTCTCCCCTCCTGCAAGTTACCTTGCAAAGATGCTTCAGGTGATTATTTGTCACCAAGACTGAATCCTGCGTAGGAGTCACAAGTAACCTGCCGACTTCATTTGAGGCAAAGGAAGTCCCAAGAAGGAACACTGTTGTGTGTTTTGTAACCCTGGCCACTTCTTTTCAGCCACGGTGCACACGTTGTGTGGTGCATCGATCCAGAAGCAGCGCTCCCTCACTGGGCTGAAAGCCTTTAATTGTCTGTGCAGGATGAAGGAGAGAAACCACCACAGCAGCCGCTGTCTAAAGAGGTGGATGGCCTCGCGCCCATCGTCATGCCAGTGTCTGTCCCTGTAAAGCTTCTGTCACCTGAGCCCAGCACACAGCCCTCTGCCAGCACTGCCACAGTCACAGACAAGCCTGCCAACTCTGTGTCAGATGACGAGATGCCCGTTCTCGTGAAGATGACTTACTCTCCACCGTGCAGTCCAAAAGTGGCCAACCCCTGCTCATCCTCTGTGAGTGCTGTGTTTCTTGCCACTAACTGTCCTGTGCTTGTTAAATCCCTTTGCTTGTAGTGCTGCTACTTTCTAAAACATCTGTATTTTAGAATATTTTCTGGAATCTTTATGATTCCTAATAAATAAAGAAGTCCTGTAGCATCAGAGTATTTCTTCTTCAATCATCTGAAAATATTAATTTTCCTTTGCTGAGGAATCAAGATCTCAGTTGAAAACAAATAATTTGAAATTGGAATGTGATATTCTTTCATCCCACTAGAACAAAGGGATTTACTATCTTTTTACTGGTTTTGTTTTTTCCTTTTCAGGCCGCTTCATTGTTACGTTATTGCTTAAAATCGGCAGTTTTATTTCTTCCTGTTTTCTGAAGTCAGATATATGTGCTTCTCGTTTCAGCCGCAGAGAGTGCAGTGCTTAGAGTGTGTGCTCTAAGCAATATGAAACTCGGAGTTCTGCAGTGAAGTAATTTTTCCCCTTTCTCCCTGCATGCATCAGCTCTAAGGGTTAATCACTGGGATTTCTGATACAGGAAAAATAGCTCTGCTTAGTGCTTACGTTTCGCTTATAAAACTGAAATGGTCAGGCAGCAGGAGGAATTGATGAGTGCTTGAATGAGATGTGAGAATGCTCATTATTATTTTCCTGAAGGAGTCCTGGAGCAAGCAATATTTATTTAGTGTTCCGGTGTAGAAATGGATTCTGCTCATTCCTTCAAATCCATTTTGGCAGACTATGCCATGATAAGGGATTACTGGGGAGTATAAGTACTGTATGGTATTATCTGTACAATGCAGAGAAATATCCTTGTGATATTTTTGATTTTCCTTCTCCATGTGAGGCTGGTGGACAAATGAGGAATCAGCATTATACAGGCATGGGTGACTCCTTACAATATTCACTCCTGACTTGTCATTGAGACATATCCACTAATTTTAAATATATATAATATATACATGTATATATAAAATCTTTCCTCTATTCCTTTAAGACAGAGGTTTTACGTATAAACTTCCACTTTACTGTGAAAGCTGTCATTTCGCAATATTTAGTAACTCAGCAGTAGAATTCTTCATTTCTATTTCTAGTTCTGCTAAAGAATAGGGACAGTCTTTTTTGAATCCTCAAGTTCTGAGTGGGAGATCTTCTCTAGAGACACCAGAGTAGGTGGCTTGGGAGGTGGCTTGGCTCCCACTTGTGTATTTCTGCAACATATATAAAGTGACTGTGATTAAATCTGCCAGTGTTTGGCAAAATGCACATTCATTCCTTCTAAATTATGCCTGTGGTCTTTGTTATTGCCCAAGCAAACCAAACTCACACAGTTCCCTCTCTGGACCCTATCTTTTATATAAGCAGTAGCATTGGAAACATTAAAAGATCAAAAGATCCACAGTTTCTTCCTCTTCTGTAAAGAGATTGTGCCATTGGAGAGGGATTTTTTTTTAATACCAAAGAACTGAAGCTGTGTTGCATTTATTTATACTGTGCTTTGAGCTGTCCAGAAAAGCTCCCACAAAACTCAAGGAATCAGTGAAATGAAACAGTGAAAAGCAACTAAACATTCAGCAAGGCTACAGGATGATGAGCTGAGGCTAGCAGTGAAGTGACTGCAACAGGATCTGTCCAGAGTGGATCTATCAAGGTGCAGCAGCAGGGCCCAAAAGTATGCATTCTGTCTTGGATAATGGGAATCAGTTACTAGAACTTTGGAAAAGCAGGGTGGTTCTTCAGGGGTTGTAGTGCACTGAGAGCCCATGGACACCACAATCTCCTTTACTGCTCAATGTGACCTTTTCTGAAAGCAGTGTTGGCTCTAGGTGAAGCAGTGTGGGAGATGGAGGTGCTTAGGATTTCTAAGATGTTGCATTGGTTTGCTTTACACTTGTGAGAAAGGAGTACCAGCTCTTTCACACTTGGACAGCAGGACAAAATGAGCCCTTAATCAGAGACATGGATCTGGCCTTCTGGGTCTCTTTTTTAGGTTTTGGATTGTTTGGATTTTTTCCCTTGAGTTTAGGGTTTTTCCCCCTTTCTCCTTTATGAACACTAAATGTTCACCATCTTGATAGAGTTTATGTGTCATTACAGGTAACTTTCACTGTTCAGAATGTCCATTATCAAAAAAATCCTCTGCAAAGCTGCATTTTCTTCTTCTGCATTTTCTTTTGCAGCAAAACCCTTCCAAAACTAATTTTTTTTAACAGAGAAAAAAATGTCAACAGCTGTTGGAGAGGATGCAACCATGATCTAACAAAGAGGACAGGACCTCTGTAATGAAAAACATTTCCTCAAGCTGGAACTTATTAACATAAGGGATAAAGGGTGACAGTGCTAATGCTCGTTTAACATGATTTTTATTGGGTGAATGTGATTCTCAAGAGCCACCCATGGTATAAAGATGTATGTTGTCTAAACATACATTGTAGTAATTTGCTTTATGTAGTATTATAATTTACCAGATGATGCAGACATTCTGCAGTAACGCTGTCAGAAATTTCTTCTGTTTCCCAAATTTATTCTAAAGATGGCCTACAGCCTAACTACCTAAAAGCAGTACATTTAATAATACTGTGTTCATCTACCAACTTCTGTGTGTTTTTAAAGCACAACCTGAGATTGTGTTTCTTCCTACCTATCTCCACTCCTCCAAGAAATCCAGATTCCAGGTTTGCATAAATTCTGTGTTTTCTGCTTCTGTATACTCTAGGGATTTGTTATTAAATTATTTTTAACATTCAAATTCTAGAAGTCTGGGCATGTTAACAGTGTGTGAATTTCCCAAGTGGTCATCTACTACCCTTTTTTCTCCAAGGAAGGAGAGAGTTAAGTTCAAGATTTGTTGCAGCTGGACTGTAATCAAGCTGATGGGAATGTAGTGATAAGAGGCAAAGAATTTGAATTTATTACATTTTTCTTCCCTTCCTGCTGCTGAGTACTACAGTAATTTCATTGAGCTCATGTGTTCTTACTGGTCTCACTAAATAAATGCATTAGAAAACCTCTCATATAAAGTTTCTAGTAAACTGTGCCTGGGTAATGAAGTATCTCCCACCAGCCTGTGTGCATGTTCAGTGCAAATAGAAGTGCCTAGAGTGTCTGGGTAGCGGTGAAGAAGGGTGTGGGAGACTCGTGGTCTGGGAGAGGAGTTCTCTGCATTTTCGTAAGTTGGCAGCAGCCTCTCCATGTCTGCCTCTGTGGGTCAACCCTACCTTGACCCAGAGGGCTTGCTGCTCTAGGTGAAGGGTAATTTCTCCTGGTTTTTCTCACTCCCTTGAGGTTTCTGTGTAGTGCCAGGTACTGTACTGCCCAGGGTTATTATAGTGGTACCTGAATAAGTGCCTGGTGGTAACAGCTTTTCTATGGCCATTGCCCAAAGCTGTAGAGGATTGTGTGCAAACCACATTTAAGCATGCCCGAATGATAACATTCTCTGTGTTTTCATTTAGGAAACTAGCAAAAAACCTCATCCAAGTGCTGTAAAATTGGAAGAAAACTTCAAACCGTTGCAGGACAAGAAGAAGTATCGGCACAGACCCGAACCTCTCTTCATACCTCCTCCTTCCTTCAACCTCAGCATGTCCCACTCGGGTGCCACTCTGTACCAGAGCCAGCTTCGCTCTCCCCGTGTTCTGGGGGATCACCTGCTGGACCGGACACACGAGCTGCCCCCCTACACTCCACCGCCGATGCTCAGTCCCGTCCGGCAAGGGTCCGGTCTCTTCAGCAGTGTTCTCACTTCTCACAGCACATCACACGCTCAGCTGCCACTTACTCCACTGACACCCACTCCACGGGTGCTCCTGTGTCGGTCTAGTAAGTATTGCATTTACAGAGCAGCAGTACAAAGCAGAGACCACTCTCTTCTCATGTCACCACATTGATGGGTTTTGTGTGTGCTCACATGCATGGCCAGTTCTGCTACTTCACAGGAAAAGTCCATTTTAGTGGCAGTTTTGCCTTGGATTTTGCAAAGTTAAGGCATAAAGGGAATAGAGGAGCCTAATCTGCCAGTAAGGCTGTGATCATTCTATGTGGTCTGCCTCAAGTAAGGACCACCTTGCCTCTCATTACATCTGGGCCTTCTGAAGTGGAAGAAAAAGACCTAGTTTGAGACACGGGGTTCATGTTAAGTATGTGTTGTTCAGTGCTTCACAAGAAAAGGTGTGTAATCACTCAGAATCAGGGCAGTAGAAACCTCTGCAAGTTCAGACATTTCTATTACCTATAAAAATTTAGACTGTTTCTAAATATCGATAAAGCGTCGTTTTGCATCATAGACTGGAGTAATGTTGGTGTTAGTAGGGAGGTGGCAGTGCAGCCTGGGATGGTCACCAGCAGCAAAACAGCAATACTTAAATTCCAATCTCTGTTTCAGATAGTATTGATGGAAGTGTCATTCCGGTGACGCCTGGGCCTGGAGAACAAACTGTTGAACCGTAAGAAAAACTGGTTTTTGTCACCGCTTTTATAGATTAGCTGCAACCTAGAGCCCGTGGCCTGAAGTCTTTGGAACCAGGCAGGAAGTATTCAACTGCCTGAAATCATGTTGGGCTGGATGCATTTAATGTTTCTGTGGATGGTGGCTAAGGATGTTTGGAGCAAAGTGACTGTGGAAAATTTAGGTGTCGTGGCTCAAAGTTAGTGATGGCTGGGAAGAGTGCTGTGAGGAAAACGTGCCAATACAGTAGTCTTGCTTTTGTAGATATATATATATATATATTATAAGAGTGGAGCTTTGGAGTGGTGGTGTTACCTGGTAAGTTCCCCATGGCAAAGTGCAAACAGGGTTGTCCCTCAGCAGTAATGGCTCTTTTTGCTCTCTGCTGAAGAGTACCATTCTCTGTGGAACAAAAATTTGCAGTTTCTGATGTCTAGCCTCTTTGCTAGTCATGCATATAAATTAGCTTGGGTTGTCCCTAAGGTATGATGTCTCAGTATGGCTTAAATTGCATATTGAAATTTTTGTTTTTCCCCAAGAGATCAGTTCTCTCTAGTATTCAAAATACTTATCCCACTGGGAGTAAAGCATTGCGTAAAGCAATCTGACACAATTTCCTGCCACTTCAGTGCAATAAAAGTTTTGTTGGAAATAAATTGAATGTTAATCTGACTTTTGTGTTTTCTACACATTGTGTAGTTGAATACTTATTTATTTATTCTTCTCTGTAGGCGAATCAATATTGGGTCCAGGTTCCAGGCTGACATTCCTGAGCTGCAGGACAGATTGCTAATGGAGAAAGATGTGCACAAGGCTACTTTGGTTTGGAAACCATGGCCAGAACTGGAGAACAAAGTCTTCCAACAAAGAGGTATAATGACTTGCCATTTTACAAGTTCCTACGTCAGCCTGTGCCTGTTGAAGAAATACGCATTGATTTCTCGTGTCTGTACTGAACAAAACGTTCAAGAGAATATTAACTGCTGAGAGTGCAGAGCAAGAGACTAGAACTACATGGTGTAGGTTCAGAGCAACAGCACTGTATGGTGGCATTTAAAGGGAAGTCTGGATGAACGGTTTTCTGGCAGCCAAGGGGGAAAGGTCATTGCTGGGAAGTTGGATACTGAACTGCCTGGTAAAGGCAGCTGAGAGGCAGCTGATGCATCCTGGGCCTGTCTTGTGACCATAGTTGAGAGGAAATTTGGCAGGCTTGATGGGTTTTACCAGTCCTGAGCAGAATTGTTTCCTGCTTCTGACATGGTTCATTCTGTTTTTCCACCTTGGCTGGAGCCTTCTTGGCACAGCATTGTCACTGATGTGTGCAAGTCATTGCCTCACAGGCAGATCTCTGGCTCTGGAGTAGCCTGTCCCATCCCAAGGATGGGCTCCATTACATCCTCTCCTCAGTGATCCTAAAACAAGTAGATGAGATTTGAGGAGAAAAAGTGTGAAAGAATCTGCTGCCCTGAACTATGTAGTCTTTGAGGGGCATTACAGAATCCTTGGCTCCAGATGTTTGACTGACAGGCTACTGTATTAGCAGTAAAATGTTGACTTGTTTCTGACAGTGGAAGACCTTTTAAATATGAGCTGTTCCAGTGTGTTACCTGGTGGAGGAACTAACTCAGAATACGCTTTGCACTCTCTCTTTGAAGCAAAAGGAGATATTATGGTAAGATAAAAAGCTGAAAGGGGAGATATGATCCTCTTCTGCAGATAAATTAGCATGCTTTATTAAATGGATTTAGATATGGTTATATAAAAAAGATTTCTGATTGATTTGAAATGATGCTTTAAACATCCTGTAACATTTTTGGGGAATGACTTTTCCCTTTATTCTCTAATAAATTTAAATTTCAAAGCGGTGCCTCTCTGAAGGCTTACTGTATATTTCATATAGATAAGATTACTTAGTTTATAGCCTTGGGGCTTTGAATGTCTCCCAGTGCTTGCTCCAGCCCTGATATTTCACAGGCTTTATATTTGGTCACAGAGAGCTTAGTCCTCTTCTAGCCCTTATAAAAAAACCCCTTTTTTTGGAGCAGCAATCACATCTACTTATTTGTTCAGAACTGTGAGGTAATTGAACACAGTTCTTATATAAATAATGCATTTCAAATATTTGCATTAGTTTAGTGATGGGAATGTTATTAACTAAGGCAAAACATCAATTTTACCCAGTGTTAGGAATAGGCAAGGCCCCTTGCACCACTTCCTGGAAAGCCAATATAAAACCAAATGCAACAAAACATGGGGCTGGAATGAGTCTCACTGGATTGGCTAATATAGTGGGGTTTAGCTTGTGTCCTAGTTTTCTTAGGCTTTGTTAGCTATATCTGAGAGGTCTGAGAATGTCAGGATGTGGAATTTGCTTTACAGAGACTATGCATTTTCAGGGGAAAAAATTTTAGGGATCCATATATCCTCTGTTTCCTTGATCTGAAGGACGATTAGCTATATTTGCAATCATTCTTGACAGATGTTGACTTACACAGATATTCTAAAATATTTTATGCTATAAATATTAATGCTGTCAAACCAACCATTAAATATTAGTATTAATTAACACTATCAAGTCAAACACTATAAATGTATTTGTTTGTGGCAAGCAGAAGGGAGGCAAAGAGCTGGAAGTTGCTAAGTAATAGTCACATTTGTGCTCATTAAAGCAGGACAGGTGCACATTAGGTGCTCTTCTTTGAGGTACAGTGTTAATGGGCCTTGGAGTAATTTGATGTGATTTTATATGACAGAAAAGAGAGAAAATTAATTCATATCCTCATATCGAGTAGTCTTCTAAATGCAGTTTTATGCCACAGCTGATTGCTTTCCCTAATTCTGTTTTTCCCTGCTTTTTCATTTAGGTTGCTCTTGAAAAGCTGCTGTTGAGAAAGCCAGTGAGGTTGAAGTGTCATCCTTTGTCAAATTACCACTATGCCGGTAGGTTTCCTTGTGATCTTTCTATCTGTTCCACGGTCCAAGCCTGGCATCCCAGGCTGGAGCATGGGATCACGTTGCACTCTCTGCTGTCTGCTGCAGGGATGGCAGCATTTAATAGAGATGATGTGGACAGTGCCAGGGGTACTCCCAGAGCCGTTTGTTGCAAGTTCAGCAGTTTTATACATGACTGACAATGTACAGAAGCTTTGCATCCATGTTTCTGTGTAGGATTCTACAGATTTAAAACTGCCTTGGCTGATTCTTTTTCTCTTTTAAACTGAAATGTAACAATTTCATCTCCTTTTAAAACCGCTGCTATTTGTAATTTATAATTTAGTGTCACTAGTGTCTTAATTTTCTGGTACATAAGCAATCTACCATCCTGCTTGCTTCTTCCGAGGTGATGGTGCACAATAAATATTACAGTCATGAGCATCCTTCCAAAGAGGCAGTGCTGTAGCTCTCACTAGGATCTTAGTGCTGCTTACGAAGCCTCTGTGTGGGGATTTAGTCAAAAAAAGTCTGGGTTGGTGTGAAATACAAATGTGGTGTTAAGCCTTTGGACTTCAGTTGTGTCACCTGAGCAGAGATGGCAAATGTCTCACCTCTGCAATCCCCCATGCTGTTGCTTAATGCTTTGTAGTGGCCAACAACTGCTGAGACACAGAATAAGGTTTTACATAAGACATTTAGAACTTCATCTCCAGTTCAGGCTCAACAGGAAACAAGCCAAGAGTCTTCTGGTGGTCAGTCAGTCATAGTGTCCAAGGTCATGCACTCAATTCCGTTACAATCACTGTGCAAGGGAAGTATAGAAGGAGTCTTACTTCCTGGCTGTAACAGCACACTGGAAAGATTTCCAAGTAAAAAGAAGTCTTTGTAAAGTAACTCCTTAACCCCTTGGCCTGAGAACAAGAACAGAAACGTGTTTGATAGTAGCTGATAATGACAGTGAATAAATGTGAATATCAGGTTTTCGGTTTTGTCTGAGGGAGGCGCTTGGTGTGTGTGATAGCAGCTCTGTTGCAGTCCAAAGGGTGGACATGGGAATGGATGGGGAAGGAGGACATCCGCCATCAGCCAGGAACTTTGATCAGGGTCTCTTGCCTGAAGAGATGACACCAAATCTGTGTGGGACAGTTCAAGGACATGAGAGCAGGAAGATGAGGAGATATCCCACAGCCTCTTCATCAGCAAACAATCTAATTAGCAGAGCAGATAAGAAATTCCTGCCTGTGTGGCAAAAGAAGAACAGTCTTTACTAAAGCAACATCACAGTAGTTTCAAAAAGAATTAATTGGAATTCAGGGAGGAGCCAAGAGACTGTTTTGTTTGATCTTTCACATGAGATGATGCTAATCCTTGGTAACTAGCACTGAGACCTGTGGACACCTTTGAATCCCTGTTTCTTAAGCAGGAAAGAAAGTTTGATTGTGCTTATCACAGCATGAAATAAAATCTCACCAGTCTGGATCTAAGTGCCATAAAATAACAAGACAAAGCACTACTTTCTAATGCTTTTGCATGCAACATGTGATTGCAACTTATATTGACAGCATTGCTCTAGCACTGTGCAGCAGCTCTTGAATAATAGTTTATTTCTGATTGATAATCAGCCACTCAAGACATATGAGAATTTTTCACAATCAGGTCCATGAATAGCTTTAATGTGACTTCAAGTGGCATCAGTTTAGGATAACTTCATGTTTTCTGCTCCATACTCAGAAATCATGGCTCTCAGGCTTACCACATTTAAGGGTGGAATACATTGAAACAAAGCATGCCACTTATGCATGAGAATTAACTCGTTAGAGTACCACAAAAAACAGATACCCAAACTCATCCTTAGCATTGCCTTTGAATGAGGGTACAGGCAAATAGCTCACCTTTGAAACTTGCTGGCTTGTGAAGGAACCCACTTGTAAAACTTGAGGATTTTCTGGTGCGTGCCAAGAGGGCTGGACATGCTGACCCAGGGCTCCTTGGAAGAACCCCCTAATCTCTGTCCTAACCCTTTGCCATTTGTCAGGATGGTGTTTTAGGAAGAGAGAGGGAGCACATACCTGATACAAGAGGGGCACTGTTGCAAACACTTGAATTGTTCTCCTTTGAACAGTGGAGTTCCCCGGGTCTGAAGTTCTGCAGTGAGAACTGCAGGAGAGATGGTCTCTGACATAGGGCACTTCAGGCAGTCTGGAAGCTTCTTGTATGTGCTGTGACAGGGTTGTGGGTCAGAGCCACCATATGTAGTGCATAGTGGATTTCAGCTACCTCTCCATGGGGCTCCCTGGGTGTACATGTAGCCCCATTGAAACCCACAAGTTGGGCCCAAAGCACACAAATGAGTAGAAGATATTTAATGTCAGTTTAATGTCAGTGCAAAAACAGTATGGCGGGTAAAACAAAATGTAGAATAAATATCTAAACATAAAGACCAGCTTTAAAATTTGATCTGTATTCTAAAGCCCCAAATTCTTTTTGCTGCATTGCAGATCTCTCTCTATGCACGTTCTCTATATCTCCCTCAAGCTAACAAGAGCAAAAGTGGTTTCCCAGCAACCAGAGTTAAAAACAGCTTTTCTTCTGTTTCTTTTCCTACACAGGATTTATTCTATTAATTAGGTTACTTCCAATTAACCCGCATAATCTTATAAGGGTCTCTGCTAATACCACAGCTATTAGGGAAAGTATGCAAGGCCCAAATATTCCATAGGTGTACAACAAAATTAGTTCATGGAAGTGATTCTGTGTTATTATTTTTATTGTGTTGTCTTTTTCAGAGGGTGGGGTAGAAGCAAGAGAGCAGAATGACTAGAAAAAAAGAAAATCTCTCCCGTGTTTTCATGCTTTTTAAAGTTATGTTTTGGCATAATATAGAGTAGCCTCCTGGACTGAATGAGTGCATTTACCCCTGCACAAAGGGAGGGCTCGTGACTGACAACTTGTGTAAGAAAGGAATGGTGCTGGTTCAGGGTAGGAAAAGATGGAAAGGCAGTGTGTCAGCAGAAAGATCTCTGGGTGATAACAGAATAAGTAAAACTCATGGCTTGAAGCCAGTGCCTTTCTCTGATGCTTAAGAGAGCTTTAAGTGTACATCTCTGTGGAAATAACTAATGCATGCTTATATCCAGTACTGGCAGAGCCTACAGAAAACAGGTTGCAGAAAAGTTAATTTTGTAGTTTTCAGCATGTAAAAGAGTGGTGAGATACCTGCTCTGAGCTTGTAAGCCTGGGAGCTGATGCTGAAAAACAAATACTTGCAGTTAATAATATTGCTATTTTTTAAGACAAAAGTAACTTGTAGAGTTCAATACCATGTGTGGTGCCAAGACCCAAGTTAACTGAAACCAGTGCTGAGTCAAGTATTTCTATGGAGAGTAGTAACATTGACAGGAATATTAGGGATTTCTTTTCATAAAAGTTTTGGATGTTTCAGAAATTCTCAGACTGAAGTAGAATCTTCTCATAGTGTAAGTCATTTCAAAGGCATCCATTTTATGACTTCTTGCATATCCTTCCTTTAATGTATGTAATGCTGCCCACTCCTAACAAACAGAACATTGCTTTGATGCAGCAGAGCAATCCTGTGTTCCTTCTGTTTGCCTAATATTGAGAAAGCGTAAATTCAGTTCAATTTAAGTGTTGATTTCACATTGTCATGGGCAGTTAGGCCAGAGGACCAAACACAGAATAACAATATTCAGAAGTTTTATATATAGCTTCCATTAAATGATAAAAAACACTTCGTGCATATTGCACATTGCTACAGTGTCCACCTACTTGTGACCTCTGCCACAGAGGATTTAAATGTCTTATCCCAAACCGTGCAAGTGAAGAGCTGCAATCTTAACAAAAAGATATGTGAACTTCTGTGTCATCAAATGTAAAGTGGCATACATGGGAATAAACAATTCAATCCTTACATAGAAATTATGAGCTCTGTTGTGGTAGTTCTCAATTAGAATAAAAGTTTGGGATTGTAATGCTAGTGGTAAGGAAGTATCAACTGTATTTTACAACAGCTAGAAAAATAGTCAAGCATTAAGAGGATAGAAAAAACATGGTGATGCCACTGTGAAAGCCTGGATTTTATGTGGACTTCTGTGTGCCTTTCTGATCCTCTTGTCTTTATAGGAATGTTTTAGTACTGGAAAAGGTTCAGAGTGGGACAGCAGTAATGATCAAAGGCTTGGGAGTGATAGAAAGGGCACACAATTCTAAATATCATGGAGGTGATGGTCAAGGTTGGGTTCACTTTGTCCTCCACTTGAAGAATGAATGGTCATCCAGTGAAGCTACTGGGAGCCAGGAAACAAAGAAAGGGAGGTGGCTCTTCATGAAGAGGGTCCACTGATCTGTGAAACTCCTTGGCAAAGGATGTTTTGGGTACGAGATGTTTAATTGGTTGAAAGGAAGAGTGGCTCAGCACTTAAAAGGGTAGTTACTAAATAAGCAAATTGCAACAGCGTCAGGAAATCCCCTGTGCCCAACGTGGTCAGAGGTTAGGAAAAATTAGGGAGAGGCATTTGTATTTGCTTGCCCTGATCTTAACTGTTGCCTCGGCAACTGCCTGTCACCACTGCTGGAGACCCAATACTGGTTAGATGGACTTCAGGTCTGAGTCAGTCCAGCCATGCTTGTATTTGGGTAGCAGCAGTCATTCACATGTGCTTGAGACTTCCTGGTTCTGGTTTCAGATACGGCCACAACATAAAGGTGGTCAGTTTTTATTGTTCATAATGATTTCACATTCTTTTTAAGGCTCTGACAAATGGACACATCAAGAAAGGAGACTGTTCAAAGAGGCATTGTCCACCTACAGCAAAGATTTCATATTTGTACAGAAAATGGTGAGGTTATTTCTGTTCTGTCAGGTGCTGGGGTTTTTTTTTTTCCCTTTTGCTCTATGCTGTTCCTCTTCATTTTCCCTCCAGTGCCAGACCAGCTGGTTGCAGGCATAGAGGCAGCAGTGGTTACAAGAACACCGATAGGAGTTGTATATTCATTGGTTGTACCTGTGCACTAGATACATGTAAAAAACAGTTATAAATAATGAAAAGTTGTTCCTCTTGTTATTACATGTGAAAGTTTTCACATCTGGAATCCTAATCATGGCATTTTATGTGTGGGACAAGTATGGTTTTCTATTACAGTCTTGGTGTTCTCTGGCAGTTTGTTAAAAGGTACCAGAGTTGCTGGCATTGAGCCTGGTGTCAGAAAGGGTTGAAACCTGTTAATAAAGAGAAAACATGTTTGGGCTTACTTTCCATGTTCTGCCACAAAGCAGAAAAGACAAGGTTATAAATCTCAGGGCACAATACCCTACTTGTTAGCTCAAATGTTGAAAAATATGTGGATTTATGTGAGTCAAGTCTTAATACCTAGATTTCTCAGTGGTACTGTACAACTGAGCTACAAGAGTACATTCTGAGTAATTTTCTGTCTGGAGTTTATAGAATCCCAGAGAAGTCCTCGGAAGTTGAAAAAGTAAATGCAAATTTGACTGAAAAAGAATTCTAAAAATAATTATTCTACAAGAGTATTCCTGTTGTAGTCAAACTGCCTTTTTTTTTTTTCCTCCATTTGAATGTTTGAGGAATAAAGCCTACCTGTTGGAATATATTAAAATTGTGTTGAATGAAAGCAAAAAATTAAGATGGGACTATTTCTGCAATTCCTTAACTACAGGTTAAGTCTAAGACAGTTGCACAATGTGTGGAATACTACTATACCTGGAAGAAAATCTTGCGTTTGGGACGGAAGCACAGAACGCGCTTAGAGAAGAAAAGAGATGAATGCTTGGTAAGTCTAAATGAAAATGAGAAAATTTAACACTTGATAATTTTTGTTTGTCCTTTTTTGAGGAGGAGGTTGAATTAGGTGACATAGGTATCTTCCAATGGAAATTACTCCGTAACTCTAAATTATGTTCTGTATGAATATTTTGTGACCTCAGCTACCCCAAGATATGTTTGGCTGAACTGCAGCCAGATAAAAGTGAATTATCTAACTGTAGTCCAGGGAAACCTCTGTAAATTATGCTTGTGCCCATGTGTGCTCCTAAAGGTTGCTCTAACATTCCAGTACAAATACCACTTGGGATGTGTTGCTTTGTGCATTGGGGTTTTTTAGTTGGTCGTTTTGGGGTTTTGTTAAAGTAACTTGACCACAAGTACAGTGTACATGGCCTTTCTGATGGCAGGAGAACAGCACTGCACCTGGCATCTGCAGATCTTTGGAGCCACAGCTCCATAATACACATGGAGGCTGTCTGGAGCACTGCAGAGAAGCTTTATGAGCTATAGGTTATCCATTAAGGAGTAGTAGCTCCAGTAAGACCAGAAGTTCCTTCAGGATGGGAAGAAACAGTGATACTGGGAAGCACACTTGATAAAACAACATGCTGTTCCAGAACTGTGTATGTCCTACTATCCACTGCTGTTTGACCGTATTTCTAGTGTTCCTTAAATGTGCTGTCTATTTTAGACAAGTGGAGAAGAGGAAGTGTTAGAGGAAGATGAGGAGCTCGAAGAAGACAGAAAGGAAGAAAGGGAAATGCAGAAGTCACCTGACCCACCAGCAATCTCTCTTGTCGGACCTATAGATCTACCTGCCGTTCAGGGTCTTTCACTGTCTTCATCCTCCTTCATCTGTGAAATGCCAAACTGTGGCGCTGTACGTGTGTTTGGTATATTTAACGGGGAGAGGGTGGTGGTGGTCATATGTGTAAACTAGTGAATTGTGATTTTGACTGCTTTTAATTCCCACCCCACAAAATAGAAGCAGTTTGATCCGTACAGAAAACTGAATTCTGAGATGATGTACTGTTTAGAAATACTATATGGCAACAGCTCTAATTTGGTTGCACAACTTTAATAATAGGATAGCTCACTGCTTTGTTTTATTGTGATTGTCTTTGATTATAGTGGGATATTGCTGAAAGCAAGCACCATTTGAGCGAGTAGGGTACATATTAGACATGTACATTTGTTCTGTTGTGATATGCATTCAGCATCCTACTTTCTGCAGTTCCAGTATTTCCTTGTGATTTCTTGGGGGCTTTTTTTCCCCTCCCCTCCACCCCGTTCCCTTCCAGGTGTTCAGTTCCCGACAAGCGCTGAATGGCCACGCTCGCATTCACGGAGGTACAAACCAGGTGACGAAAACACGCTGCACCATTCCTGGCACGAAGCAGAAATCTGGTACGCAGAGCGGATACTGCTCCATCAAGAGCTCACCTGCCCACAGCACAACAAGCGGCGAGACCGACCCAACGACAATTTTTCCTTGCAAGGAGTGTGGCAAGTAAGTGTGACTGTCTGCAGGACAGCATCACCTTTGCCTGTTTAGATTCCAGATCAGCAGTGCTGTGAACAAACGTCGTGTTTTGCTCTGATTGTCTTGGAAGAAGATTCCCCCCAGATGATTTGTTCTCTTACCAAAACTGTCAGAGATGGGTTTGCATGACATTTTGGATGCCTCTGCAGTATTTATTCCTATTTTCCACTTGCCTGCTAGAATTTCTACATCTGACATTGCAGCTTCCTGCTTCATCACTGACTTGCATGTGACAGTGGGCAACTTCTGTGTTTCTGTGCTTGAGTTTGTCCATCGTGGTAATCCTTCACTTTCTCCCCACTGTGCAAGATGGTTGTGAAACTGATAGAGGGAAAATTAGGATGTGCATAGATACTGAAGCAGGTGTGGGAGCTACAAATTACCTCTGGCAAAATCAGAGTAGGCCATTTTGATACCATCAGGATGTGTAAATCTGGTAATATGTCCCTGAAATTCACACCATGGCATTGCAGACTTCACTGACTTCTATTTCAGGACAAGGAAGCAAATGTACTGATAAGTTGTTGAGTCTTTTTTGGCTCATTCCATCAAAAGCAGTGCATTTTAATCTGATTTTTTTTTCCTTTAAAATTTAGGGTCTTTTTCAAAATCAAAAGCCGCAATGCTCATATGAAGACTCACAGACAACAAGAAGAACAGCAAAGGCAGAAGGCTCAGAAAGCTGCTGTAGCAGCAGAAATGGCAGCCACTATTGCAAGAACTACTGGGCCATCTGGGCATAGTTTGATCCCCCTGGATCACATGAGCTTGGTTAAACATGTTGAAAATGTCGGTGACATTGATGATGATGTTGTTCCAGATCTGGGTGATGTCATGGAAGAGAATGAAGTCATGGATGCTGACCTCTTACTGGATGATGAAGATCCAGATCTACTGCAGGATGATGCTGAGTTGTAAATAAAGTTGTTTGATAGATGGCTACTGAGCACACCCTGAATGGATCAATCAGGAAACCTGGACTGCTTGTTTATTCCCACTGATTGTAAACTACCTGTTGAAAATTATAATTCTTTTATCCAGGTCTAGAACAAAAATCTGCTTTTCCCTTTTTTTTATTAATTTGTGTTTTGGGGGAAGAAATAAATAATTGGTACAAATATTCTTATAAGGTGTTTTTATCTGAGCTCTTTTTGCTGATAACTTCCAAGGCCACTAATTACATAAGTTCATGGTTACTGCTATCAGTTCCTACCAGATGGTCCTGGTAGAATCTTTAGTCTTTAACTCTTCCAGTTTTCATTTTACCCCAATTACAAGAATAAATTTCACACACTTCTGATGAAACTTTTTTTTTTTTTTGCCTATATTGGATCATTTCCAGCACCTTCTCGAGAGTAAATGTCATCTCTCTTAAAGATACGATCACATTATTTGTCTTTGTGCTGCCATTTTAAGCGAGACGGAAGAAAAAAAAATCTGGTTTAACTGTGAAAGAGTTAGGAATATCGCAGTTCATTTTCCGTTCTGTCTTGGTTACACAGAACAATTTAGACATTCCATTTTAGCAAGGTTTTGATCTGCTGATTTTAAAATGACCTAATTTCCAGGACTGAAGAAGGAAAGTGATTGTTCTATGGTTCACATCCTCTGATGGGAACACTGAATCAGGAACACTGCCTTGGTAATCAGATTGCACTGGAAATATTGTCCGGTGACAATAAATCACACTGTGGAATAGCCATCTCTGTGGTTTTAGGGGAATGTGTGCTCAAGCAATGCTTGCTCTCTCACCAGGCAAACACAGGGAAGCATTCTTGCCATTGGAGAAGAGACTGATATGCTTTCAGCACCTAGGTATACTGTGTTATTCTTGTGCCATTTTCAGTCCTCTTCATTACATCAAATTCAGCTGTTGTTTATTTACTACAAACATGCTGTAGAGGTGAGTTGATGTTGCTGTTTAATGACCACTTCTCCTCCCTTAGGTTCAGATCTACATGCTGGACACCTGACACAATTTATATAAATTTAGATTTGGTTCTCTGATTAAACAGTATATGAAAGAATTGTACGTTGCAGAGTAAAACAAGGAAGAAATGGAGTTAGGTTGAGTGGACCTTTAATTACAGAATACCAATGCTGATTGCAGAGCTCTCACAGGCAGCAGCACTGGTTTTCTTGTGAATTTTGCACAGTAGAGGAGTATTGTTAACTTTATAAAATACTTTGTAAGATCTTCCAGGCTTCAGGTTTGTTTGGGGTTTTTTTATGGGTTGGATTTTATTTTATTGGGTTCTTTTTGCCGTATTCCTAATATCTTCACCAGAATCTGAGGGATGGTGGGTCTTATTTTCTACTTGTTATCCTTGTTTAACTATGCAAAAGGAGGGTAAATCACAGCACTTTTATAGGAGTTTCTGGACCACACAAGTTCAGAACCAGTGGGACCCAGTGACAGAGAGAGGTGCCTTCTCTGTCAAAGCCAAATATGTGAAGCCAAATGACCTCAAGTTTCTACTTAAGGTCGAATATTCTGGTGTTAAAGAACAGCCCTTCAGGAGAATGGAAGTAACTTCTCAGTTTCCAGTTAGTGAAGTTCCTGTGTACGTGGTTGTTTTAGTGTTCTGGGGGGTTTTCCAGAGGTTTTTGCAGTAGGGTTTGACCAGTGGGTGGAATTTCACTCCTGTCACATAAGAGGTGATGTTCTCAATCATTGTACCCTTGAGCTTCAGGAGGTCGGACAGCAGCAGTCTTTTCTTTCCCAACTTGCCACTCAGCACGTTCCCCAGCAGTTCCTGTCCATGCTGTGACATTTTACTTTTACAGGGGCCATATGCAACCCAGGTTCAGCAGACTGGGTGCTCAGCTGTGTACCACCAGCAAGACCCACTGACAAAAAATGTCATAGATACTGTATGTCTTCATGGTTTGCAAAGTGGAGGCTTTTGTGAGCATTAAAACGTGTTGGCCTTCAGGAGTCTCTGTTAGAAACAGCCCAGCAGAGTCTACTCTTCCTTTGCCAAGCTTGTATAATTTTGAACCTTTAAGGGTCTTTGTGAGAAAGGCTCTACACTTGAAAATGGACAGGTTTTCAGATTCCTGGTGGTTAAAAACTTTTTAAGCAAAATGATGATTGAAATCAGAGTTCTGCTTGAAGAACTGAGCGAGATACAGTAGAAATGTAGGGGCTTGATTCTGAAGAGCAGCTCTGTATTAAAGTGACAGTTTTTTAGTAACAGTTGCACAGGACCTGTGCTAAACTTAGTATCTATAAATATATATATATACACAATCATATGCCTGGTTAAGTAACATTAATTGGGTGCTGTTTTATTGTACATCCAAGACTAGAACAATGATAACCAAAGAAGTTATTCATAAAGGAAAAAAAAGAAATGCACATTTCCTAAGCAGTACATTCTTTAGGCCTCAAACATTGACTTCATCATTAAGTGTTGCATTGGCTGATGTTAAATGTGCTGTTCTGCCTATTTGTACATGAGTTGAACATAGTTTTGTTTCAGAAAACTTTTTTCTTGCTGATGGTTGATGATGGAAAACTATTCAATATTGGAGCTAGTCCTCTTTGATAAAATGTGTACATACAGAAAACATATTTTATGAGAAAAATCTTATTTTCAATATTTAACTGTTATTTTATTAGAAGATGGTTGTGTAAATATTTTAGGCGTTTTAGTGTAAAAAGCAGACTGTAATTTTAGGTGGCAGAGGAAGTAACAAAATAAAAAAATATATATACATTTGATAGAGCTTGTGATCTATGCTGGTTTCAGGTTCCCATTGTTAGCATTTGACTTGCACACAATTTCAGGTTAATCTCATTCTACACTGCCTACCCTATTGTGTGTATTTAAGGATGGTTTAGTGGCATAAATTAGCACTTATTTATTTCCCCACCCCCTTTAAAGATTTAGTACTGATCAGAAGCTGTGTTGTATTATTAACCGCTACTTGTATGTGTAAAAAGAAAA
Organism: Hypocryptadius cinnamomeus; assembly: GCA_013400635.1. Classification (NCBI taxonomy): domain Eukaryota; kingdom Metazoa; phylum Chordata; class Aves; order Passeriformes; family Zosteropidae; genus Hypocryptadius; species Hypocryptadius cinnamomeus. The sequence continues at coordinate 41,522 of VYZP01078319.1, read as the reverse complement.
GGGTTTATGTGCCATTGCCGGTCATTTTTATATATCGGTAAAATACAGTCGAATCGGTTTTGCTCTAACGGGCTTGTATCCCTTTTAAAAATATTTTAGAAGAGTGGGGAGAAGGTTGAAAACGAGGGTTCGTGTAATTGGTTTAGTTTGGGTTTTTTTCAAAGGGTTCCTAGAGAACAGGACGGGGAGCGCCTGAGGGGGCCGGCGGCGTCGTTGGCGGGAAGCGGCTGAGGGGGAGCCGCCGCTCCGTCGGTGCTGCCCTGAGGCAGCGCTCGGGGCAGGCGGCAACCGGGATGGGGAGCCGAGCTGGGGGCTCGTACGGCCCCTTCGGCGCCGTGGGAGCTCCCAGCTCACCGGCGCACCCCAGAGCGCTGCCCCGCGGGCAGAGCCGAGCCAGCGCGGGAAGGAGGCGCGGGACGCGGCCGCTCTTCTCCTTCCGGGCGATGCAGGGCGCGCAGGGGCGGAGCCAAGATGGCGGCGGGGTGGCTGTGGCGGCGGCTCTGTCAGGTGCGGTGTGTGGCGGGAGAGGGGACCCGGGAGCGCCCTCCTCCTCCTCGTCCTTTTCCTTTGCGTCTTCATTCCTGAGGGAAGTGGGAAAAGGGGACGTGGCAAATGCTGTCCTTCGGGCTCCGGGAAGGCTGGGGCTGTACAGCGTGGGACTGTGTCTCTGCACGCCATCATCGCCTGGCGGGTCCTCAGAACTCTTCGCTGCAGTTCTATGGCTTTCCCGCAGTTAGTTCGGGTGGCAGGGATAGTGAAGAATAGGTGACTTGGATTTGGAGGCCGTGTGCTAGGCGAGTTTCTAGTCTAAAAAGTTTCAAAGCTTGGAAGTTACAACCTAAAATAACAGGAAAGCGTAGTGTACTGATGATGTTTGCTAGTTTGGACTTGATTGCTTTATCTCAAATTGAGAAAATTGGATTTTCTGAAGCCCTAAACTCTCCTGTCTATGCAGTGTGTTCTGGACTTGACTTTCAGGCGTCTGTCTCGCCCTGACACTTCAGAGCCTCTCAACCAAACAAAATTAAGGCTATTTTGCACTAGGAGAGGGGTAATTATGTTTTGTGCAAAGTCTTGGTTCTGTTATGTTGCAGTCTTTGAGTGTCATTTCCACCTTCTATGATGGCCATTAGCAAGAGCACATCATTAAATCAGACAGTGAAGCTGTTTACGAATTCATGCCCACTGGATGTCATATCTAGCACTTGAGGTATTCAGTGTATCGTTTTGTCAAAATTTGCATAGACCACTTTTAATTTAATGTTACAAAAACTTTTGACTTGGTGCAGATCTGCTTAATTAGTAACAAAGGGAGATGGCATGTGGTAGGAATAACATGCACAATCATAGAATATTGGAAAGGCTGCAGACCTTAGTGTGTGGGATAGGACTCTACTGCTTTACCAGGTTTTGTTTTATTCATTTTTATTGCATTAAGACTGAAATTTTTGTACGTAAAACCACATAGCACAATACACTATGAGAGCATTTATCTTTGCATGCAAATAATAAGTCCTTATTACCAAGTCAAATAGTTACAAGTAAAAGAATACATAGCATAGACTGCATATGCACATGCATTAAAAAACCCAAAACAGATAAGAAATTCAGTTATGATTACAGTTAATAGCCGTACAGTTGTCATCTGGGGTCAGATTCTGTGTCATGTACTTGCACAAACAGCTTAAGCCCTGCACTGAATAGTCTTTTATGCTCATGGCCTGTCTGCTTTTTGAAGTGGTGTCAGGTGATTGTAACTGTGCTTCATACTGGCATTGAATGGAAGGAAGGCAGCATTCTGACTTCAGGAAGAGAGACTTGAGGTGCAAATATCAACATAAGTTGGCCATAGAATCGTAGGCCAGGATTGGAAGGGACCTTAATGAGCATCTATTTCCAGCCCCCTGCCGTGGGCAGGGACACCTTTCACTAGATCAGGTTGCTCAGAGCTCCATCCATCCTGGCCTTGAACACTCCCAGGGATGGGGCATCCTCAGCTTCTCTGGGCAGCCTGTTCCAGTGCCTCACTACCCTCCCAGTCAAGAATTGTTTTCTAATCTCTAATCTACCCCTACCCTCTTTCAGTTTGAAGCCATTCCCCCTTGTCCTATCATTATGTGCTCTTGTCCCTCTATTTTATTAGATGTTATTAAACAATTACTAGCTGTATTTCACTACTTTTAGCTATTAAGGCTCAGGTAGTTCCCAGCATAAACTTTGAAACCTTCTGAATGATTATCAACTACAGTGACAAATATTGTGTGCTGCTAAAATTGCCTATTTTGTTACATGCTTAAAGAATGTAACAATACTGCCTCTGTGAAGATCTGGATTTGAAAGGATTGCTTAAGGGGAGGCATTTGTACCATAGTCAGCTTTGTAAACAGAAATCTGCCCTGCCTCTTCCTGCAGACATCTTCTTTATGGGAAGCAGCATTTGTGGATAAATTGCGACTGAGGCACAATTACTTCAGAAAGCAGTTTTGCTCACTGCTGATGTATAATGAATGTATGATGCATACTGGAAAAGGTTTGGGGCCTGGTATCATCATAGAGTCAGTTATTCATATCCACAGGCAACTACAGTAAGATTACCTGAAAAAGTGTAAAGTCTGGCTGTTTTCTGATGATTTGATTAGACAGTCATCTCTATAACTCCTGGGTGGGGTATCTGTCTTCTCTCTTAAAGCTATGACTCATATAGCACATGTCAAAAAAGAGCATCAAGTGGCAAGATAAGTAATTAATTTGGCTTCAGCATTTTGCTGCAGCCCTGAGGTTCTGTTAAGCGAGAGTTCCTTTCCCCCCTCCCCCCACCCAAGTAGTCTGTAACTTTGCCAAATTAAGAACTAGTGGAAGGAAGCTAGAAGCCACAAAATGTTCAGAAGGGAACAATTCTAGTATGAAAGATAATAATGTTACATGATTAACAACTATATTCCTTTTCTAACACAGAAAATCATGTTATCTTTTAAGCATGGTCCATTGGCTTGAAAGAAGTATTTCTATTTAAATGTTCTCTTCAAAAGAACAAGTGTTCAAAATCACAAGGAACTTTTTTCTTAAAAAATCAGTAAATTTCCAGTTAAATTCACAGACTAAATTTTTGCATCTATGTGATACTGCTTTCAGTTGCTTTTTGAGGTCCTACTTAATGCTTGTCACTTGACAAAACTTATATATGTTGTACCATGAAAGTAAAACTAAAGATAAAATATTATTGTATACAGAAATGGCATCTGATGCCACAAAAATACATTTTTCTGTTAAAAATATGCTTGTGATTGCTGTTCAGGTGCCTCAGTAGTAAGTGCATACTGTTACTGTGCCCTTAACGTGCTTCTTTTTTTAGGTGCTATTGTATACTGAAATACATTTCCATGCTCCTGTTTTCCTGTGCTTTCCAATGGAGCAAACTTTGTAGTTTGTCAAATCAGTGCCTAGGAATGTGCTGTGCTTTGGTGTGCAAAAAAAGTAATCTTTAATAAACCTGTATTAACTGGCTGCTTTCTGGATTGGGGAAAATCACCATAACATAATTTATCTGTTTTATACAGGGATCAGCTTTTCCTGTCAGTTATGCAAGCAGAATTATGCAAAAACAGTATTTTCTTCCGTAAGTGTAACAGCCCCTCCTCCTTCCACTGCTCCTCCATAGTCCCTGAAAAAATAAAATGCAACTTTAACAACTTATTTTATGCTTTCCCCATGACTGTATTTCTAGGAGCTCCACCTTGATGGGAGCACGGCTGGTTGCATCCCATGGTGATACACAGGAGCCTAAGGAGCCTAAGACTAATCCTTTGGTGAGTGTTCTATAACACAGTATTTTATAAATTTTCTTAGTAATAAAAAGGACATCTAGAAAAACTTGAATTCTTTTCTTGCAGCTTTTTGAAGGTCTGTCATAGTGATGGCAAATTTGTCATAGAGAAAAAAATAATTTAGATTGGTATTTGAGATCTTCTGTTTTGGTGTCGTTTTTTTTTTTTTCCAACAAGATTTCTGTAGCTCACAGTTGCCTCTCAGTAACTTTCTCCCTTTTCTGTGCAGCTGTAACTCTATGAAATACTAACTTTTTGGCCATATTCACTTCAATGCCTGTGGCAGCTTAACAGCCTTTTGACAAGGGCTTCAGAAACGTCTGACAGGCAGTATTAGATCTACAGTGCTGATCCAGCCTTCCTGCTGTGGCTGGTACATGTTGGATTTAGTGTGCTAAACTGCCTAGGAGTGAACCTCTGGGAAAATCAGCACTTCTGCACTCATTAAGGCTCTTCCAGTTGATCAGCGAGCTCAGACCATCAGAAATTGAAGCTCTAACTGACCTCATAAACTTGCACTTGTACAAACATGAAGGATAATACACCTGGGGAAGACTACTGTGTTTAAAGTAGTCTTAGAGCTTAGTAAAGTGAGAATTCTGGTTGCTGTCCATAATGGTCTGTTTAATTTCCATAGCCAAGCAAACTCTTGGGTATTTTCACACTGCTCTATAAAATACAAATAGTGCTCCAGACTTGCTTCAACAATGACTTTTGTTCTTGCCGTTGCTGGTGTTGTCCTCCTTATATCTATCTGGCATTCCTTTTTTGGATGAAGAAATTTTACCTCAGTGTTCAGAAGTTAGCTATCTCTTCACACTTTGCCTTCCCTGGTAGAGTGAGACCTGTCAGTCAAGGTAATACAGGCAGACTCTGTTAGATAAACTAAAATAAGCAGCTTCACAGGTTTGTGGGGTGTTTTTGCTCTTTTACAAATGGGGCATACAGACAAAGGAAATATGCAGTGCATGCATTAATTAAGCAGAACATGGTGTGATAACTCTTATCCTTTCTTCAAAAATGCAGGTCTCTATTTCAGATGAGCCAGAAACACTGTACAAGAGATTGTCCATTTTAGTTAAAGGCCACGATAAAGCTGTGTTGGACAGCTATGAATATTTTGCAGTGCTTGCAGCTAAGGAACTTGGCATCTCTGTTGAAAAAGTGTAAGTAACTGATCGGTAGAGTGATATGGAGTGAGATGCTTCTTCTGTTATCTACTGTAATTCAGGTCCTCTGTGGAGAAGGTTTTTTTTTTCTTTTTATAAAAAATGGCTGTAATCTGACAATTTTTTTCTCAGATTATAGACCTAACACTTCTTTGATGGCAGGACAGTGATGAGAAAGCAGCAGCAGATCTGCACTCAGCACTGCCATAGTGGAAGTGCTTTTTATCTACATGAAGGATACTGACAGTACTTTCAGTACAGCTGTCAGTGCTGCAGCTTCCCTGACCCAGTGCTGGTTAATACTTGTGTTAACCATGCCCATGTGAGTTAATAACAAACTGTACCAGTGTTTGATATTTCCTTGTAGATCTTCTAAATGTCAAATAAGAGCAGAGATTTCAGCATAATCTTTCAGATAAACTTGTATTATCATCCTTTATATAACAGGAAAATTTCTTTTTCTTCTTTGCTCAGAGATAAACCCCCAAAGACGATAGAGCGATTTACACTTCTCAAATCTGTACACATTTACAAGAAGCACAGAGTTCAGTATGAAATGAGAACACATTACATATGTTTAGAGGTAAGAAAGAAGGAAACAGAATTGTTCTAGGTGCACAGTTCAAAGATATTACTGCATGCTAATGCACGAATGAAAATGTTTTGGGGATGAGACTGCAGGAGAATATTGGAAAACAGCTGACCTAGTTACATAAAACGCAACACGAGTTATTCTGAATGCACAGCCTACATCATTTTTGGACCAAAAAGTTTTTTATTTTTACCATCATCTTAAGAGCTGAAAAAACGGCTAAAGAAAGTAAGGTGGAATTCATGTGTGTTATGCTCTTGGTTTCCAAAAATCATTGGGATGAGAGTTTTCTCAGGAAGGGAAGAAGTCTGTTCTCTGTGAATTGGTCTGATGTTTTTGAGCAGACATACTTTTGTCCTGTGCAGCATCATGTGGCAAACTAAAACTGCATGTAGGAAATAGAAGAAAGGAAGCATAGACAAACCACCAGCTCTGTGGCTGATGACACAGACATCTGTATGGTTTAGAATGCAGCTGTGGTTGACTTTCTTAGAAGAAAGGTTTACTTCCAGCATTTTGTGGCTCTTGGGTGTCTTACTGTATATTTGCACAGTGCTTCGCAAAATGCGACTTCTAGGTCCCCTGACATGAGTGCAGTATGAGTGGCTGCCCGCAGACCATAAGCCCTATTTTTGCCTTCCAGGAAAACTTAAAGGATCAGTAATTCAGTGGAATCAGGAGAAACTAAAAAAATCAGTATTTCAGTGGAACTCTGGAGTTACAGGATTTATACAGGCTTGAACTTTGGGAGTATAGAAAAGCTGGTGATTCTTGTATAATCTGTAATTAATTTCATCTGATTTCTGCAGTGTTAAGATCCACCACTTCCATCATAATCAATGCATGTGCTCCCAGGCAGCATGTGCAGTTCTGTAGAATGGAGTAACTACTTTGCACTTGCATGAGAGTTGAGTACAGATGAACTGCTTCTGTTCAGAATATTATGGAAGTTGGCTTCCTGTAAGATGTTAGGTCCCCATAGCAAGGGCTAAAGAAGCCAGGGCATTTTTTTTTTATTCTGTTTGAAGTATTATTAATAGTAGTTCATTAAAAAAAATTCTTTCTGTTTTAGTTAAAATACCTAACAAGCAGTACTGCTGCAGTTTACTTGGAGTATGTGCAACGAAACTTACCTGAAGGGGTTGCCATGGAAGTGAAAAAGGTCAGTTTCCACCCCACATTATTAACTGTTACGAGTCCTGATGCAAGTACCAGTAACTACTGAAGTCTTTAGAAAGTCAGCAGAGAAAATGGGTGTAGTTTGATAGGAAGATTTTCCAAAATATTGCAAGGTAAAGAGGCTGTATTGCTTGGGAGTGCCACTAGGTGGCATTTTAAATCTGATTCATGTCTCAAACCAGAATAAATAAAGTAGTTAGATGGTAGCCGGCTGGTACATAAATGCTTGTTTTTCTTTCCTTTTAGACTAAGATAGAGAAAATACCAGAACACATTCAGAAACCTGTTTGGGATACACTACCTCAAGTAGAAGAAACTGAAGTAAAGTCATGAACACACCAGGTACTTGGCTCCATTAGTACTGAAATTCATTGCTCCTATCAACCTCATTTACTGAGACAGTCCATTGTTAAATAAAGGTTCTCTTACAAAGAAATTATATAAACTCTTGTTTCATCAAGTTATTTTTGCTCATAACTGCAGTATATGTAGACTGATCTGCTCTAAAGAGAAGACATTTTACTGTGTTCTGTGATTGGTAACTGTGGTAATTTATAATAAGTTTGTAGAAAGGTAAAGTTTATTTTTACTTATAGGTGTAAAAGTATGTGTATATATAGTAAATATAAATTCACCATCTCCTTTTGATACTAGATGGCTTCTGAATGCTGAAATTCTTGCAAATCCACTTCATGTTTAATATTATGGATGCCAGACTGCTATCAGTTTGTCTATTTCGGATAAACTAGTTTATTGGATAAACTATTTTCCATCTTCTTTTCTCCTACCTATACCACATTTCTCCATTTTTGCTTCCTGCCACATTTCTTAGTGAGTGCCAACAGCACCACTCCCACCATTGCTTTAGGTTTTCTCTCAAGTAATCTTCCTTCCTACTGACCAACTCCTCTGATTTTTCAGTCAGAAAATTTGTAGTTGCAATAAATACCCCATGCTTCATACTATTTATAGGCATCGGAGTTTGAGCATGCTCTGTTGTGTTCTTAGGAGTCAGACATGAAAAGTGTAAATGATACCTGTCTGAAGTGCCCACTTTTGCATACATATAGCAAAATTATCAGGATCAGCAATTTCATTCCCTTAAACGAAGGCCAGGTATGCCACGTGGGATGTTCCATGCATCACAGCAGAGCTATGTGCTTCATAGGAATGTGCATCACATTCCTACCTTGCTAGAATTCCAGTTTGAATATGATAGGAGTGATGTACAAAAGGGAAGAGATGAACTCCTTTCTTACCTTTCTCTTTGCTATAAGCCAGTGTTGCAGCTTACACATCTTTCTTCTCATTATATCCACAGAAGTGCATACAATATAAATAAATAAGCATTCAACTTTATAAGCTATGTACAAGAATCCATTGTGTAATTTACACTGCCTAAGAAACTTAGGGCAAAATGATTTGCAATTTTACCTCTCCATTCATGAATTTGCATAGAAAGTGTGTGATCAACACATTTGGTTCAATTAAAAACACACTAAAACTAAAAAATCTCACAAGGGAAAGGGCAAAACCGAGGTGGAAAAGCAGTTATGAAGAAAGGCATGAAAGGGAGTTGCTGCAAGACAAAAGAGTGAAGGCGGTAAGCCAACAAGGAGGAATCTGTTCTGTTCATATTAAAGAGTTCTCTAAAATAAAGGAAGAAGCTTTTATAAACCATCTGTCTCTGGAACATCATGCAGATAAAAGTGCTGGAGATACACAGGTAGCAGCAGCACATTTCTGCTGACAGGGTTTAGTTGTGGTTGCTGACAGAATGGGGTCAGTAGAACAGATTTCAAATAATACAAGCTTTTCTCCTTCCTTTTCTTTCCAGTATTATTGCTGGAATCAGAGATGCTGGTGCATAAGAAATCTGTAAAAAGAACATTGCTGGTGATATGTTACCATGTTAGCAACTAGGAGCTCCAGGGTGATTTTACAAGTTCATTTAAAAAAATTTATTTAAAATTTTCAAGTGGAGAGATCTAATTTAAGAAAGAGATTATCATATAACAGTGGTTACATGTTCACTGGTCTATGGGATATCAGCATCAGTGCTGCTTTACTGCCCATGCCTCACGACAGAGAAGCTGAGGTGTTCATTTCCTGGGAAAAACATCTTCTAAGACACACATCAATGGCACCACAACATTTTAAGTAGTTTAATCCTAAACACCAAATACTGCCCAAGTAGGATCCTTCTCACACAAGGAATGGGGAGGAGGGAAGAAGGAGTGGAGCAGAAAGATGGAAACAATTCCAGGAATATCATTGGTTTCAATGATTAAATTGAAGTCAGGATGGAGAGAGGAAAAGGGGGTGAGGATAGACTTCAGGCTACAGGACCAAATCTTCTAAGCTGCTAAAAAACTTCCCCATTCTGGTGAAAAGAAGTGTGAATAAGTGGCCACAGAAGCAAGTACTGGCATTCAGAACATCACAGAATAATGAGATCCATGCATTTTTTAATTCATAAGGCAATATTAAAAAGCAGATTGAAATTCCACAAAGCAGTGTGAAATACCATAGCCAGAATTTTGGAAAGAGTGTGCAAACAACACTGGAGTCTGAGCTACAGGCTTACTGTCACCAAGGTCCTATAATTTTCCCTTTCTAACACACAAGAATGCAATCCCCAAAGAGTTCCTGAGCTCTCCTGATTCAGCTCTGAACAGACTCCTGCTCTTTCTGCTGTCTCCCAATTCCAAATTGTAAGTCAACAAGAAACAATTTTGCAACATAAGAATATACTGCCTTTTTCACATTCCTGACAGAAGTGGGATTGATTGGCAATATTTTTCCTCTTACGGAGCATGACTGCCAACTTCACCAAAAAACCCTGCTAGCTGGAAATCATTTATTTTAGTGTTGTTACATAACATGTTAGCTTTGACAGAACCTGCCAAGGGAATTTCTCCTGCTGGGCACAGCCAACTGCTGCTGCTGCTGTCTGTGTGCTGCAGGGTGCTGGGTAAAGCAGGTTGGTGGAATGGTTTGGATTAAGATAGTTTTCCCCCAGGCCACAGGGGTTTATTGAAGGGACTGACAACAACATGGGATTAACAACACGTAGGAGTAACTCCGGGAGGCTTCTGTGGAACTGAAGTCCAGTTAATGTGCTTGCTTGCTTTAGTCAAATCCATGGGTGCCCTCAGGTCAAGATAGTCAAGAAGCTACAATCCAAATGCTAAACTCTTTTCCCCTAAAATATTCCATGCCTCCATCCTATTTGGAATTATGTTGCTCTCACTTAGTTCTTGTATTCCCAGAGACAAACGGAAACCTACTGTGTGTGCTTGGCAAATTACAACACCATTTATAGCCCTTTGTTACTAAAGATTAGAGGAGTTTCAGCTAGGTCATACAGAAACACGGGGATATAAAGAACTTCTAATGCAAAAACTGAAAATGAATTTACTGTATTTGACACAATTTATGGTTGTTTCTGAAAAACTGTGTCCATATGCAGTAAAGCACGCTTAAGCAGCACTCAGTAAGATTCAGCAGTGACATGTCAGAAGAGCCAGATTTTAGTGGGGTTTCATTTGGAGCTTTTGATTGCTTTTAGAATAAGGAAGCCTGAGTATTAAGGACTTGTGTTGGGTCTCTTCCTCTAGCCTGACTGTAGAAGTTTTCCCAGAAGCTGTGTAGCTTTTAGGAAATCGCTGCAGATCATGGGTCAGTTGGAGAAAGTGCTGTAGCTCCAGTAGTGTCTACGTGCGCTCCGTCAGCCCGAGAGCAGCGCCAAGCTGCGGGTTTGCGGTGCCCGCCCCGCTGCCAGCACGCTGCTCGCCCTCACCTCGGCTCCGGCAGCGGAAACGCGTCACGGCCCGCACCAAGCTCGGGGTCACGGCGGGCCGCAGCGTCGGGACGGGCTGAATTTGGACACAGTCTGGGACAAGCGTTCCCTGCCGGCACTTTGCGTTCCCCAGCGCGGATCGCAGGAACAAATGCGCGCCCCCTCCCCGCACGGCACGCTGGCCGCCGCCGGCGGGGCGAGGCTCGACCCCTGAGCTCACCCCCTCCGCCTCTCCTTCCAGCCGCCCGCAACCCCGCCTTCCCAGGGTGCGGCGCCCTCCCCGGCATCACCGGGCGGCGCCGGGCTGCGGGCACCGCCCCGCCGTGCGACAGCGCTGCGCGCCGGGCACCCACGTGGAGCGGGCCGCGCCGGCATGGGCAAGCGGCGAGCCGGGCGGGAGCTGCTGCGCAGCCTGAGCAAGAAGCAGAAGAAGCACCTGCGGGAGTTCGGCGAGGAGCACCCGTTCTATGACAAGTGAGTGCGGGGCTGCAGGGCCGAGGAGCCCCGCTCAGCCGGGGCCGGCCCGGGCGGCCGCCGCTCCCTCTCACGCATCCCCTGGGTTCCCGAGGGAAGGAGGGGAGTTGCAGCTGCATGGCGCACTGCCGCTCGTGAGCCGGGAATCTCGAAAGCAGAACGGAAAGCAGGAAATCTCGGCTCGGATTTTCTTGCAACAAATGTGAATTCTTGTGTTGCAGCCCGGAGGCTGCCACGGGCAGGGGAAGCGGAGGAGTGCGAGGTGGGCTCCCGTTTTGATACCAGGCCGGTCTCTTGGCTTGTCAGGGTTCCAGCTTTCCCACTGTTTACTCCGTGGTCTTTTCTGATCTCGGATAGGCTATGAAAATAGAGTAGCGAAGATGTGCGTGACAAGAGCCATTCCCTCCTCGGGGGGATGCCCGTCTGTCAAAAGGACCAGCTTCCTTTTGTACCCCCCACGTGTAAACTTCTGAGGAAAGAGCTGCTTAGTCGCGATGCTCTGCGATCTGTGGTGCCGCTGTAAAGCCTTCAGGAGCAGGCACGCAGTGTTAAGGTTTGTTGTTCCTGTGCCCCCTGGGAGCCTCCTGGCCTGTGTGGATTGGGGTGGAAGGCCTGCTGGAGGGAATGTCCTGTTGTGTCACCCTGTACAGTGATGCTCAGTCCCACACAAGACTACATCTTTTTGAGAGAATTGAGGTTAGTTTAAGCCCAGCTTGCACATTGGCTTCTTTGAAGAATTGCAATCCCAACACTAGTTAATTGATGCTGGTTTTGCTTTAGTTTGTGTCTTTTTCCCACTTCACAGACCAATATTTAGTGCTAGAAGTAGTCTCTGTCTCTGTTAACTTTTTACAAACTACCCTTGTAGCTAGATTCTTTTAATTCCTTTTGAGACCTCATCTTCTGATTAACACTGAATTTTATTTCAAAATTTTTATTGATCAGTTGTAATGCCTGAGCACTTAGGCTTCATGTACAGAGGGTCACATCACCTGAGAGGACGACCCTTAAGGGTAAATGCCCAGTCTGTTTTCTTAGGGAGACACGTGTGATGGTTTGGTTTTAAGCTTTCTTTCACTTCTTTAAACTTGCATAACTGATCAAACCACTCTTCCCCTCATTTCTTTCATCCTGTGTGTAACATCATTGGCAGAGTAAGGTATGTTAGTGCTTTCTTTTCAGGGTTTCTGGAAGACCAGAAGAAACTCAAATATGTGAACTGGTAATGTATTTTTATTCCTTCCTTACTTTTATCTTTGTGTAGTTTAGTGAAGTGAAAAACTTAGCATTTCATGTTTCCAGCTTATTCAGGCTGATTAAGTTGTTCCACTTAGAAAACCAGTATTTAGGAGAAAAAGATGAATGTGATTTTTGTGTGGCTCTGAATTGTTCTCTATAATGTCTGCCTCTAAACTGTAATACCATCAGAGGGCAGAAGCAGCAGGAAATAACAGCAGTTCTTAACTTTTTTGTGTATTAGTCACAGTGAAAATTAGATCACGCTCTAAGTTGTTTTAATCATGTTGGTAAACTTAGTATTGCATGAGTTAGGAGACTTTGTTCTCTGTTGAGCAAATAAATATGTTAATATTCATTGTTATTCTTCAGATTGCCAGTGCTTTACTTTTCTTTCAGTCAGGATTTGGTGACCTCCTTTATCATCAGATTAATAAAAGACTTCAAAGTTTTAATTTGGAAAAATTAGTTACTCTGTTTCATTTGTTTCCTTTAGCAATTCTGTGCATTAATGTAGTATTTACTGATTTTTTTTCCTTTTTGGGCTAAAAGAAACTAAGAAAGGAGTTAATGGTGTTGTGTTGATACTCAAGGTTTCACTATAGTTTTGGCTATAATCTGGACATTGGTTTGTGCAAGCCCAGGACAGAACTGGCTCAAGTCTGGCTTGCTTGAAGTGTAGAGCTGTACAGCTGAACCAAACCTGACCAGCTCCCCAGGGAACCATTGCCCACTGACAGCTATTTCACTTACCTTTTGAAAGCCAGAAGCATCTCCAGCATTCTCTGTCCCTTCTATGGGTGCTTTTCTACAATTTTCATTTTGTGTGTGGTTTTCATAGAAGAATCTGGTGCTGGTTCAGTAAATGCATTGTCTGTGGAGATCAAATGTCCTCGCTCAGCTGGGACTGAAAGAACTGGGTTTTGTGATGTTCCAAGTCAAATTGGTGCAGAAAGAGGCACTTCAGTCTGTCTCCCAAGATGCTTTCAAAGTCTAAATGGAGGTGTCCAGCATAATTATTGGCATAAAATGCTGGGTTTTGAAAAATTCCATTGCATCTATGTAAAGGTTTAATGTGAGAGGGGAAACATAACGGTGCGAGTAGAAGTAAGGGTATTTGCCTGCTGCTTTATCGGCTGTTCCTGTTGTTGCTGTTTACACTCATGTTTTACTTTCCAGTCTGAGGATTCTGATGAATCAAGTAAAGAAAGTGATTCAGAGACTGAAGTGGAACAGGTCTCTGGATATCATAAGCTCCTGGCTACCCTGAAGACCTCGCCTGAGTCTGAGAGTGAGGAAGAGGATGATGAAAGTGAATCAGAAGAAGATGAGGCAAGTGAGGCAGAAATGGACAGTGAAGGGTCCCAGAAGACTGGAGAAGCAGAGGAAGGTGAAGAAGATAAGAATGATGTTCCAGAGGAGGAAGAAGGTAGTTTGTCTTTTCCCGTGCTTCTTTGGTGAATGTTGTTTGACTAATGTATGTTTTTAGCCAGGATCCTGGTGCAGACTGTCTTGTTGGCTGGGTGCTCTTCTGCCTTGGAGACTCTCTTGCTCCATTGGCTCTGTGTGGGTGGGAGCAGCAGCTGCTGAAGGATTTAGCAGGGGAAGGGGTAGCTGTGCTCATTTGCCGCCAGACAGCCTGCTGCTGCTTCCTCAGATGTTGTTTGTGCGGCAGCACAGAGGAAATCCACATGGAGCAGCAGACCAGGGGTTCTCACCCACTCATGGGAGACACAAGCTGTTCTCTCGAGCAGCATCTGGCTTGGCTGTGCCACCGAGAGGAAGGAAAGGTTTGCCTCACAGCATGGGAAAGAATATGGAAATTGGAAGGAAACCTCCGCCTTTACAATGAGGTGTCCTCATTCATGAAATCTGCAAAGAAATTCTGGGAGAGAGGAGTCAACCGTTAATCATTTCCAGTCACTTAGGGTCTTCAGAAACTAAAAGTTAAATTCCCTAAACAGGTTACTTCTTTAATTTTGTCTGGGGGGCCATGTTTTGTGTTATGTGACATTTGGCATGCTAGCCAAAAGTCGTCTTTATGGTAGAACACAAAGCCTGCTTTTATCTTTTTTGATAGAGTTTTGGGAGAAGAAAATCCGTAACTCAAAGGGAACGACATCTACGGACAGTAACTTTTCCAGGAGAGAATAACCTGTTTCTTTCTAACAATTGACAGCCACAGACACAGCAGAGCAGATGTTCAGCCAGGAGCAGGCTGATGGCACAGATACCTCTTGTGACCCACGTCATGGAGTAATTGAGGAGTTTACTGATGTGAAACACGAATCTGAATTTAGCTTGGAAACCAATTTCATGGAAGAGGAGAGTGGAGATTGCAATGCAGATAGGAGAGACAGCAGTTCTTCACAAGCTCTTCCAGAAGGTAAAAAACTGTGTGTTTCTGTTTAAGGATCTGCCTTTAGAGGAGTATTTGTAAACATGTTTAAATTGTCCAGTACCCTAATGATGGGCTGTACAGCTTCTGAGTTCTTCCACTCCATTATTCATGCTGCCCACATGTCAGCTGGTTACATAAGGGACCCTTAACACTAATGCAGATGTGTAGCTGAACCATTTGTTCTCTGTAGCCCCTGGGGACTGGAATTCATGTGGGGTTTCTGCTATGACTGGTAAAGCTTAAAGTATCAAGAACTAAAAAAGTGTGTGGAGGGTGTTATCTTATTCTGCTGCTTTGATAGTAGTTTTAAAAGCCACTGTAATACAAAGAGCTCTGCAAGCCTGCACTTGAGTATGGAAGATGTTCTTGGCACAAACAGCACAGGAGATAATCACAAAGCTGACCTGTGAGGGCATCCTTCACATCTCAGTGGAGTTAGAGGTCGGATTCTGAGAAGCTTGGAGCAGCCACAGTAATTTAGACAAATGCTCAGTGCTCTCAGAATTTTGAAGGTTATGCAGAGGAGTCTGACTGCACCAGGATCAGGAGAGAATGAAGCATCAGCAGAGCACATGTAGTGTCTTTTAAGGGTGTATCCCAGAATCTCAGTGGACTGAGGGATGCATCTGAAGCTGCGGTGTTGGAGTTGTCCACCACATGTAACAAAATAACTGTGTTGCAGGGGTGTGCGATCCTTCAGCAACATGGCACGCACTGGCACTTGCACAGCTTCTGCTCATATTTAATGCTCTGTGCCTTTAATATCAGATGGCATCGTTTGAGAGAGAGAAATATGTTTGTAGCATCCCTAGTGATGCTGGCTTGTCATCTTGGAGCAGCAGTTGACATTAGATCTGGGAGGCAGCCTGGGTGATACATGAAATGTGTGGAAGCATCAAAGGGCCATGTGATAGAAAAAACAGCTCGTTCTTGTTACCATGAGAATATGACTTAGGCTGCTGGCATTGCATTTTAATGAGAACAGTAGCTCTCCAACTGCATGCTAAGTATCCTAACAGCTTTGTTCCACCTATAAATGATGCACTACTTTTCAGTGGGTTCTTGCAGCTTGGAAGTGTCTTTATAGTCTATTGCAGAAAATGAATCACCTAAGATAGCAGAAAGAGGATTAATTTCTACTCTGGTCCCGGGGTCACTAAAATTCCTGAAAATGCATCCATTACTCCCTCTACTTTATTGGGCAAATGTTGGAATCAGTAAAACTCAGCTGAGGAGAGACCCTGCAGTACAATTAAATGATATCCAGTTCATTTCTGTTTCTGGAAAGATTTTCTCAATTTTTTTTCAGTGTCATGATTAGTAAATGTCTTGACTTTTGCCTGGGTAACTTGTGTGTGGGCTGGATATTTGTTGGCAAGCACCAGTGTTCCCTAATTAGTTTTCTTTATGCAGTGAATGCTGCTGTGCTGCAAGCAGGATACAGGGCTTGGCTTTCAAAATTAACTTTGCATGTGACTTTGTGCGTGCCAGCGTCTTTGAGTATAATGTGATTTAACAGTTCTTTGCCTCTCCTTTCCTTTCCAAAAAGAAATGCTGATTAGATAAATCAGACTTTTTCTCACTCCAGGCAATTTTTGCCCCCCTTCTCCAAAACTTGCCTAGTATTTCTCTGCTTTATTACAGACTGTGTTCATATCACTGGCCAAAGCCCTGGGCAGAACTGTTTGTAAATTAGGAGGGTTAGCAAGTTCACTTGGGACTTTACTATTGACAGCCTTTTCCACCTGCAAGCAATGGACGTGTCAGAGCTTAAGGCAAAAAATTGTCACTGTTTTCCACTACATATTGTTTTCCTGTCTAACATTTGATTAGTGCTTGAAAATTCTAGTACTTTCATAAGTGCTTCTTTTTCTTTTTAGAAAGCAATCTGTCAAATCTGTTCTCTCTGTTCTTTGCAGAGAGAATTTGACATCCTTTCTCTCATCTCCAAGCGCTTTGAAATAACTAGTTTTAATTGTGGTGTTGGCCAGCATGGAAACTGTTCATCTCATTTGCAAATCCATTCTGCAACTTGATTCTACTATTAGCTGCAATAGTTCTCAGGCTATTTTTTTGTTGTTACTGTAAACAGATCCATTTAAGCAGCACATGGACAAAGAACTTGAAGAAAAGGAAATAGAGAAAATGTCTACGCTTCCTAAAACTTCAAGTCAAAATCAGGTAATAATTTTCTGCAGCCATGCAGCATTCCTAAAGATGCCTGGATCAAAATAATCCTTTTTTTATACAGATGAAGTAGATCACAATTGTTATTATTAGCTGCTGGCACTAGAATTATTGAGATTTTTTCACTGTGTTGTTGTTGAACTGTTTTCTTCTTCATTTACTGCTGAGCAAGAGTTGAAATGTGAAGTCTTCTGTTCTGGAGGCATATGCTGACACACCTGAAACACAGAACTTTAGACTTTGAGCTGTAGTCCCAAAACCTTGACAAGGGGTGGAAACAGGGCTTGTTTCTGCATGGTGACAGCACAATGCCAGGGATATGCTCTGCAGCTGAACTTCTGAGATGACCATGTACACTTTTAAAGGTTCTTGTGATGCACTTTCACATTCTTGCTTCAGGATGGCTCTGTCCCTGTACACATTTGCAAGCTAGTGAAGGGGAATTTATTACTTATATTACTTTATTACTTAATTCTGGCAATAATATGTGAATTAAGTACCAGAAAACCATCTCATTGCTTGACAGAGAATATTGGTTTTCAAAATACTCATTTTTAGACAAACCTTTGCTTCATAACTTTTCCACATCTGATTTTGTTTTGGAGACTTGCCTCCCATTCTGGTCAGCCATATGCTGGGTGACATTCATTGGAAGATATCCAATGGTTAGTTAGTCAGAGAGAAAGCTGTGATTTTTTTTTTTTAATTTAATTTACTTTTTTGGCACATGGTGGCCAAAATTACCAGTGCCACCTGAAGTAATGCATGATATATCTTTGCTTAAATTGGTGTAGCTACTTTACGGGGACAGCTGGGGACAACTTGCATGGCAGAAGGCTTAACGTTTAGAGTTTTCCCCTACTACACTGATAGCTGTTCAAAATCAGACAGCCACCCAACAAGACTGCATTTAACAACTGTATCACAACTTCTGGGATTAGCCCCTAATGGGTTTATTTTTTTCTTTGATCAAAGTATGTACCTCATTGGACTCAGCTGGTAAGCACAGTTGGACTGCAGGGTTCTCATCTTGTCCGTGGTTTGAGCCACTGATTTGCTGGGTGGGTTAGGCAGAAAATTCCTGTTTCCTCTGGCATGGGAACAGTTACAGAGACTCATCATTGCAAGATCCATCCAGATCTACCGAGCTGAAATTTATTGTTATTTATCCTGGCAGACTCTCAAAGGGATTGCATATTGAAAAAAAAAGTTTCCACTTGTATTATGAAAAGATTATTTCCTTAATCTCATGAACTTGATTAAATTTGATATCACCAGCTGTGGTGATATGCTTTGAAGTGTGCAAGGTTTGGTACATATGACTCCTCAGTGTTGTTGGCTTATTTTTTTTCCAGTGGCCAAGGCTGGGTCAAGTAATTTTTTCTTCCACTTTGGAGAAACATAAAACTTTGAAAGCAGACAAAGAAGTTGATGTGAAACAGCTTCATCTCCACAAGCCTTTGGAATCCACTTGGCCAAAAGTGAATAAACAATTTCTGTCTGAAGTGGACAAACCAATTGATTCCTCTTTCACCCCGTTACAAAGAGAGCTCTTCTGTATCATGAATTCGTACCGGGACTTGTTCTACCCAGAAAGAAATGCTTTGACAAATGGAGAAGAGGTCCGGCACGCGTACTGCCTGCACGCCTTGAACCATGTCCTCAAGGCCAATGCCCAGGTGCTCAGCAACAATGCCAAACGGAGGGATCGAAAGCCAGGCACTGACACCGATGACCACAGGGATCAGGGGCTCACCAGGCCTAAGGTGAGAGAGCTCTGATTCCCTGATTCCCACCCTGGCCGCCTGCTCAGGCTGTACGAACATCCTGGTAGTTTATCCACAAGTAATTCTGTTGCTGCTCTCTCAGGGAACGTGTTCCTGGGCATGCTTTTCTACATCCTTTTGTCATGCCTGGAAGTCGTCCTCCATGGCCAGGGAAAATGCCATGTGAGAAGCAGTGAGCTCAGGGTTGTTAGCCAGCCTGGTTCTGTGCCAAGCCACAAGTTTGACTTAATCTCTTTTTTGTCCCCCTATCACCACAGACTGACAAGTCTTCCCGCTTCCATATTTAAATCTGCCAGTGCCGACACGTGCCTCCATATCAATCTTCAGTATCAGTGCAGGTAGTGTAGGCTGTCATTCAATGTGGGATGTGCAAAAATTCTTTTGTCCTTAGGCACTTGTAAGGACTTGCCTGCATGAAAGGATCTTTCTATACCTGGGAGTACCTCAGGGAATCCCAGCCCCACTGTCAAGGCCAGCTTTTGTAGTTGGGGGAGTGGGCTCCAAACCAGTCCTCCCTGGATTCACAGCATCCTGTAGTTGATAACCAGGTGGGTTCAGCTATGGCAGCCTGTCACCAGTGTGCCAGCTGCCTGTTGAACAGTTCCAGAGAATTGGGTTTCAGTGTTTGCTTCATGCCTGGCAAATCTCTGGTTTCTGTGTTGATTCCCCCATTAGCCATTTATATTTTGGAGTTCTGTGCAGAGACTATTGCTACCCATCCAAGAGCCAGCCCTTGACCCTTTCTCTGTGTCACAGGAGCTCTTGCTTGCCTGGAGAACATGCTTAGTTTTCAGTTCCCCTGTACTGGTACCCTGAGTGAGCTGGGGAACGAGGCTGAGCTGCTGGCCACGACCAGTTCGAGAGCAGTGCATCCCAGTGCATCTTCCCTCCCTGCTTCTTGTCAGAATGGTTTTGTTTTGATTGTTGGGATGCCCCACAGGGGCAGATCCAAGCCAAGAGTTTAATTAACGTACGCTTAATGGCGAGTGTTCGTATTTTATGGGTTATTCTGTGTCACTGTTGATCTGCACAGGTACTGATGATAGTGCCCTTCAGGGAATGTGCTCTGCGGATTGTGCATATTTTCATCAGTCTCCTTGAAGTGAATGACAAGAAAAAAATAGATGTAAGTAATAAGAAGCGCTTCAAAGGGGAGTTTGGCTCTGACCCAGAAGAGAAGCCCCCCAACCTGAAAAGACCTGAAGATTATGAAGCCGTCTTTGCTGGCAACATTGATGACCACTTCAGAATTGGTAATAACCTACTGAACAGATCATTTTCAGCTTGTACAGAACTGTTAAGTAACAAATTTTTCCCAATCCCTTAGAGCTATCAGGGCTGGAAGTTTGGTGCGACTCTAGGCTGTGTGGTATTCTTGCTGGTTTTGCTCTGGCAATCTGGATTTTTCTGAAAATCTTTCTTGCCTTTCCAGAACTTAAAAAGGAAGAGAAAATAGAGAAGGAATTATTTTCACATCAAGTTCAGAATCATTTAAAATGCAATGACAGCTTTATTCTAGCAGGACTGCCCACACCTCATTTTGAAGATAGCCGTGATTATGCAGCAAAATCTTTTCATGTTATAAAAAAAAAAAATCTTAAGGGTTTAATTAGCCTGTTCACAATGTCTCGTGTAATGGTTGGAACAAAATTAAAACTCAGTACTGAGCAAAGCAGTTTTCTGCTGTGCTTCCCATGGTTTTCATGGAAGCAAATGGTTAGCCAGCAAGTAGGAGTGTTGGACAAGCAGAAAATGTGAGACTGTTTCATATAATGTTATAAACTTATGCTGTTTAGTAACTCAGTATGCATAGAACTAGCTAGTGGCTTGGTTCCTGGAGCTGCTAAGATGAGAAGGCAGTTTTTCTAACTTAACTTGACAGATCAGAGGCTTTTGAAATACTGCACCTTGAAAGACAAATTGGCACCCCAAGAAATGTAATGATACAGTGGAAGATGTGTGCAGGTCACAGTCAGTCTTTCTTCCTTCCCCAGTGAATATCTCCCAGGCTGAGAGCATCTTACTTTCAGTAGCATAATAATTTTCCTTTTAGTCCTTTCCCATACCATACTCTGCTTGTTCCACTTACTAAGTGTTAAGACATGATTGAAGAAACTTTCAGTGCTGTTAATTTGCAGAAGCAAATTATAGAAGCAGAATAATTTATCTTTCTTACTGTGCTGCACACCCTGTTACTTCTGCACAAAGATCTTATTTAAAGCACATTTGTTGTGCCTTACTGAAACCACCATTCTTTCACATTTTTAAACAGAAAAAAGACTTGATGTTTCTAAACTGCTGTGACAAGTGATATCTTCTTCCTGGAAATTCAACCAATTGAACCTTTCTTTTTTTCTTTCTTTTTTCATTTTTATCCTTGGGTTGAAATAGACAGCAGGAGGGGTCCCTACTGCTGTCTCTGAAATTCTTGAAAGGGCTTTCAGCTGAAGCTGTGCTATCTGCCTTCACATGGACAGGGAGAGAAGTTGGAGAGACTTTGTTGGGCAGATTGAAGGGGGTGGTTTGAATGTGGTCTGCACTAGCTGCATTTTTAAGACCAGGAAGCTGTGAGTTCTGGAAGCAGTGCCACGTAGTTATGACACAAACTCCTTTGATTCCTTTCCTTTCGTGTCTATAACATGAGAGGTGATGCATAAGCTGGTTCAGACTGTACTCTGCAACATGTGGTGTGAGAAGCAGTGTAGGTGCAAGTCTTTAGTCACTGCAGCATGAAGAACCTTGTCCTTTGTGGTTTTTCTTTCAGCCCTGTGAATAAAGGCAGTTGACAGTCAAGAGATCCACCCCAAATTTTTTGTGACAAATTAAAGTAACAGTTACTATAATACCCAAAGTTCAGGATTTGGGGAGAAAGGAGTAGTTAATAATTTCTGGTTTTTTTTTTTTTTACTAAGTTGTTCAGTCTCCTCATTTCCCTGTTCAGCAGAAAATCAGAAATAATATGTTTCAGTTAAAAATTTTAATTCAGATTATGAAAAATCTTTAAAAAAACAATACAGAAATGCTTTTCCAAACTACATGAAAAATTTCCACATGCTTTTCAAATGCGGGTAGGGTGGATAAGCACTTCCTGAGGAGAGTTTCAGACAGATTCGTTTTGTCCAGCTGTATTCATCAGTGTGGGGAGAGGAAATGGGAGAAATTACGGTTCCAGAGCCTTCTGGAAGAACGTGGTTGATAACTGATGTTAACTGAGAAGTTGCTGTTGGTGTTGTTGGACAGGGGTTGCGATTCTGCAGAAGAGCATGAGACTCTATGCACCCTTCTACTCCTCAGACATCATCATTGCCTCTCCCCTGGGCATCAGGACTGTCATTGGTGCAGAGGGGGAGAAGAAAAGAGACTTTGATTTTCTGTCGTCAATAGAAATCCTCATAATTGATCAAGCAGACATTTACCTGATGCAGAACTGGGAACATGTTCTGGTGAGTTTTCCATATATGTATTCATTTTTGTGCTGTGCTGTGTCTTGCTGGTCTGATGTTATTCATTTTTGGCAGTGAGCAGTATTGCTGTTTTTTACTGACTTGATTCTAGACATGGATGTTCATTTCTTTTCCTCCCTCCACCCTGATATATTCCTTATACTAAGAATATTCTTTCTACAGATTCTGGGTAGTATTCAGGACATGTTCTCTCTACAACTTGGTTTGGTGCTTTAGTAGTATATTTCATCAAAGGTGTTTTTTTGGACAGTTTTAATTATATTGCAGCACTGAGAATGATGATTCCTTTAATCACATCTGGGAGAAATTATGCCAGCTCTCTGACTGCCCAGTGTCTCAGTCAGATTGCAGCCATGTGAGGAATCTGTGCAGCCTAATTCAGGTTCCTCCAGAAAGCAAGAGGAGCTGGTGCATGTCTCCACTGACTGCAGAGATACTGAGCATTAGTCATGTCCAGAGTTAAACAGTGTGCAGGGTTTCCTGTACATTTAATGCAAATAGAGCTCTTGGATTGTGGCTAGTCTGCAGCAGTACCCCTGCTTTTTGGCTTTTGGTTAATAGAAGTTTTCAGGATTGAAATGGTAGGGTTTTCTTTTCCAAATAAAAACACCTCTGAGGTACCCTGACCAGAAATTTTGACTCTAGATGTCAGTATGCATTTTGGATGAGTCCAGAAGGTCTTCTTCCCTCAGGAGTCGCAGAAAGGGCACATGAGCCTACACAATACCCAAGGAATCAGTCTTGGAACCTGCTTTCAGTTTTTCCCTTTAAGTGCAACTGCCTGCCAATTGGTGGCAGGGATGCCAGTCCTAGGCATTGTTCCCTGAGGGTAAAATGCGGTGAATTTCTTCAAAATCTACTCGAATGTGGTGAGACTGAGCTGTGCTTGGGCTTCTTTTAGCTCAGAAACCTTGGACTCGTTGACTTTAATACAAACCAGTCCATTATACTTGCCCCAGGAGAAGATTAGAAAGTTACTGTTCCTGGTGACTAAAGAGATGGTAGCTTTCAGTTCTGTGGCAGGAAATCAAGTAAATTGCTCTTGCTGTGGTCAATAAATTCTAGACAGTGGTGTCTTGGGAGATGCTGCTTGTTTATATTCTGTGCTGCCCTGCTGGTCCCTGCCCTCTTTCCCACTGCAGTTAAGGCTTTTGCAGGCAGTCAGGGATGTCAGCAGTGATGTGTCTTCATCTGTCTGTGCAGCACCTGATGAAGCACATTAACCTGCTGCCTCTGGATTCCCACGGGGTGGACTTTTCCCGAGTGCGGATGCTGAATCTCAACAACTGGTCCAAGTACTACCGGCAGACGCTGCTGTTCAGTGCCCTCCAGGACCCCCAGATTAACTCTGTCTTCAACAAACACTGCTTCAATTATGTTGGGCAGGTGAGTTCACAGAGCAGCTGGAATGCTGGTGTGGAAGAGAGGGGGAGAGGAAGAGAAAACCCAATCTGCAGAAAAATTCTGTAACTCAGTTGCTGAAAGACTGTGTGCCTATCATTTCCCTCACCCAAATGTTTCAGTCTGAATCCATGACATTACATACTGTGCCAGAGGCATGAAGAGCAGTGATGCTTATTTGATACTTTTCTTTCATAGTAGCTGCTGTTTCATGTCAGAAATCAGATATTGGTTTTTTTAATTTGACAGACTCAAGTTATTTTGTTTTACTTATTTTGTTGTTAAATGGAGAATTCATCTGCTTCCTTTTTTTGTCTCCTACTGTGTAAGATGCATGAACTGTTAGTATTTTGAAAGAAACAGGAAAAGCAAAAACTTCAGGAGACCATCTCAAATATATGGGATTCAGGGCATAAGCAGCCATCGTGTATTTAACAGACCTGGTTTCTCTATCATGACTGTAGCTTTGTATTGGAGCTTTCTTAAAAACAGCCTTGTGCACTGTTTTTCTTAAAAATAGCCTTGTGCTGTCAGATGTGAGCTGCAGAAAGCTGGCTGGCTGCAGCATGCCTGCCTTGGGAATGCTGCTTCCCTGAACATCCTGCTTCCTTCTCACAGGTGGCCATCCGCAACGTGCCACTCACTGGCTCCATCAGCCACGTTGTGGTCCAGCTTCCTCATGTTTTTCGGAGATTAGAAGCTGACAGTGTAACTTCTGTGATAGATGGAAGGTACTGTGTGTCTCAGACTGTTTTGCTGTGCCCTAATGACTGCAACTTCAGATTTAGTGGAGCGTACTGCAGAGCACACTGTGGGCTCACCACAGAAGTACATCTTCATTAGTCCTCAGGTGTAGGCTGGGCTCTGCACAGGTGGAGGGGAATACTGACTTTCTCCTTGCCAAAGGCACTGGAGAATAGTCTGGGGAAGGAATACCAATCTCTGCCACAATTGTGTAGTGCTGGTAAAGCCTTTTATCTTCTACACATGTAGAAATCCAATGAAGTTAAAAGAAGGAAAAATGTAGTGAAAATCTTTGGCAGTCTGTTGTTTGATGATACTCCTGTCTGAGCTCGTATCAGTATTAGAAAGCTGAAGTTTCACTCTGGTTAAAACGTATTTGGTTTTTTTAATTGAGGTTTCAGTTTTTCATCGACAAAGTTCTGCCCGAGTACCGCGACGCCATCATGTCCCACACGCTCATTTACGTCCCATCCTACTTCGACTACGTGCGCCTTCGAAACTACTTCAAGAAAGAGGACCTGAATTTCACTCACATCTGTGAATACACGAAAAAGGCTGCTGTCTGCAGAGCAAGGCGCTTCTTTCTCAAGGGAGAGAAGCAGTTCTTATTGTTCACTGAGCGCTTCCACTTCTACAAAAGGTGAGTTGTGGACTGAGTTTTCCCTCTGAGTTGTGTGTGTGCTGTTCTGAAGGTAGAGTCTGACCTTAGTCATAGGTGGGCTGTGCTGCTTTTTCAATCTCTTGGATCCCTCTGAGGACTTCTTTGACTGAAGTAAGAGTTGTTAAGTTTACTTTCAAGTTCTTGCCTGTTGTCAGCAGGCAAGAACTTTGCAGAGACTTTAATATTTTGTTATGAGCAAAGCTTTATTCAGGAAGGTAAGTGCTGCCAAGTTCCAGTGATGTCAGGACAGGATGATACAGCCTGCAAACGGGATTCATTGGGCCTTTTCATTTGTTCATCTGTGCCACAGTAATTGCATAAAATTTTGGAAAGAGTAAATAATTGGTTCAGTAATACAATACAGCAAGCTGAGGCCACTTGGAAAATTTGTTACATCCTGACTGGAGCTGCTTTCAAGTTCCTGATGGAACAGGATTTTTTTCTATTAGCAGATGTGTTGGCAAATATGAAAAGTTTCATGAGGCTTGATCTGATCAGACTTCACTGTATTAAAATCCAAGCTGCAGAGGCTGACCACTTCATAAATTGGTGGTGGTTGGTACTTTAGAGGAAGTCATTGTGCCTGGCAATGTGAGGTTTCCCCCTCAATTCCACTTCTCTGTTTAGTCTTCAGTCCGTGACACAGGATTGTAAAGTTGAGCTACAGCTGATGTACATTGAGGTTGATGGAAATTGGAAGACTTGACACATGCATACTTTACTTATGCATGGTAAAACATAAAAAAACTTGATGTTTTACCATGCATATTTTGTAAAATTTGCCTCACATTTTTTGGTTTTTGTTTTTTCTGCTACAGGTATACGATAAAAGGCATTAGGAACCTCATTTTCTACGAGCTACCAACATACTCCCACTTCTACAGTGAGATTTGTAACATGCTGAAGGCCACAGACAATGGGGTGGATGCTACTTGGACTTGTACTGTGCTCTACTCCAAGTATGATGCTCAGAAATTGGCTGCAGTGGTTGGCATAGACCGCACAGCTCAAATGCTACAGTCCAAGAAGAATGTGCACCTCTTTGTTACAGGAGAAAATGATTAAATGATTCTACAGACTGGATGTTGGATGGAGCTGCATTTACTCCTAATGCAGATTTTTATATTGCTTTTTAAAAAAGTATTAAACTTTTTACTCCCTTTTGTTAAATATTCTGTTGAAATTGTTCGTATAGTATTAAATTTTGTATTTCAGTACTCTGCCCAACAAGAAATGAAAGATGTAATTGAAAAAAGCAGGGCTTAGGAGGTGTTTTCTGTGTAGAAACAAAATCAATCCAGAACTATTTTTCGTGTATAATAAAAAACTCATGGGTCAGTAAAGATTCATGCAGTGATAAATAGCTTTTGCTTGGACTTTTTCATTTAATTTTCAGGTGTAGCAAACTCACCTTCTTTTCTCAAAGGGAAGTTTTTCTTTTTGTCTGGGATAAGAAAAATGCCCAAGTATTCAATGAGTCACTATTCTGTAAGCTTACACAAGGAGGTGCAGGCAAGGCCTCTATAGCACAAGCGTGTTGCTGAATGAGAGTTTGACTTGCTTCAATTTGACACCTTTGTGAATCCTTATATGTACTTGGGCAGGAGCTATGGGTTTGTGTTTTTCCTGGAGTGACGTAAATAGCTCTGCCTCCTATTTCCAACAGACCCTCTGGCTGGTCAGTTTTACCAGGGATAAGTACAAAACCAGGGGATTGCAAGTGCTCCTGGGATGGTATCTGGCACCACAGGTGGAGGTGAGGTGGTTGGTTTGTGTGGTTTTTCTCTTGGTGGCTGCAGATGGACATGGAAGCATCATGGTGCTGCCTTTTTCTCCTTCCAGGAAGATAAGTCTAATTTAAAGGGAGTTCAAATTAGAAGGATTCGTTTTGGTGAGCACGTGCTAGGACTGCAGGAAAATTGTTCTCTGGAGGGGCAGGTGAGCCCTGCGTCACTCCAAATGCAACAAGGAAACATCCTGTAATAAGCTTTGAGGGAGTTCTTGTCTAGGAGGCTTAAGTAAATACACCAAAGTGAAATCTACTCCTTGAGTAAATGAGGCACATACTTTGTGCCAATTTTTGTCATATTCCTGATTCCTGTATTCCTCAAAAGCTGTGAACTCCAGTAGTTATCATTTAGTAGACATGAAAATCCATGCAGTTTCTTGCTTTCCATTATAAGTAATATCTGTTATTTTTACATACCTCTGCTGTAGCACACAAGAATTAAGAGCCAGCCCCAGCAAACTTCTCCTGGTGGACATCTGCAGCACAGAGCAGTAGTGGCAATCAAGGATTTTTATTTTATGGCCCAGGCTGGATGTGGGAGAATTATGGCTGTGCATATGAAAACAAGCGCACAAAATAGGATTAAGGCATTTCCTTTCTACACCGGATGTACTTAGCAGAGATAATAGCTGACCTCTGAGGAAGCTAAAGTGGGATAGCTGCTTAGGGAGATAACATGATGCAGTGCAGCTCCTGTTTAAAGAAACAGCAAGAGTTTTGTGCCAGAGCCTTTACTCTGCAAGTATTTTTCTTCCTACACTGAAATTAAAAGCAGAGTGCCTTGATGGCAGTAAGGCCAGACTGTAGACTGAGGCCCTCATGATTTTTTTATCAGCTACCTGGGTTTGTTCCTAACACAAGCATACTTGGAAATTTGAAATGTATATACCGGTGTCACATTTCTGATGTTGATTACTAATTATAACTCACTGATTGCCAAAGCAGTGTGTAAATGCCTCTTCACTGCCTTCAATAGGTGCTCAGAGCTGCCAGCACAGAGCCTTAGAGAGCTCGTGCATGAGGGTTTTGTGCCCTGACAAATTCTTACTTGCCTTAGTAGGGAGCTTCATCAGCCAGCACTGATGCTAGGCAGGAATTCTGCATAGCAGCCTGTGGTAGTGGGTCCAACAGGTTTGCTGATATGGGGAGCTCTTCTTTGTGCTGGTGTGAAGATCCCTTTTTTATCATCTTTAATAATTCCCTGGTGCAGAGGTTTGTCCAAGACTGGTTCCAGAGATAGTGAGTTACTGGGAGATGATGAGCACCAAGGTCAGAGTTTGGCCCATCCTGGATGTGCGTTCATGGATACGAATGCTTTGTTTGTTGTATGCCAGCATACAACTGCTGGCTCCAAATGAGTTACTTCAGAGCCCATCCTCCTGGTGATAATGTGGCTTTCAGAGGGGTGGCTGAACCTAATGCATTCGTGTGGGGACACAAAGTTTTAGAAATGGGATTTAAAGGGTTGGGTTTTTTTAAACTATTCAACCATTGTTCAAATTCTGACACAAATGGAATAAGAAAGGCTTTAGCAAATACAATATTTCACCTGTTTTTACTTGACAGCAAGCAGTTTCTACAGGGTATTTTGCCATTTTTTCACAAGAATGCACCAATGATGAGTAATTACTTATCTTGACAAATTTAATTTTAAACTATTTCCTCTTCATTTTGACCTCAGTACCATACCCTTGTGAGGATGATGGTATTCTTAAGAATCCATTTTTTGGTCATTGTTTTAGGAGGATCTCAGAGTACTGACAACTAATCCTGTATTCTTTGGGAAATGTGCTGTACCATAGTGTGAGAGTCGACTCCCTGTTCCAGGCCCTGGCTGCTAACACACAGTGGTGCCAAAGCATTAGCACCTAGCTTTGGGAAATTCTAACCCAAGCTTAAAAATAACTGGTATTAAGATGTTAGATGAGAATTTCTCCCTAGTATCTCCTGCCTCAGCAAATTTCTAAGGAAATCCTACTAATGGGTGACCAAGAGAAAGACATACCTGTCTCTGTAGGAAAATTGTTCTTGCAGCTAAAGAGTTCATGTTCTAATGGATAATTTTTTCACTTGCAAAACCTAATTAGGATAAGAGGTCTATTACATTTTGTTGCTCCTTTCAAAGATTACAAAAAGGCTTTTTTTTTTTCTCTGAAAACGTGTTTGCAGGATAGGAGCCAGCCTTCTGCTGCTGCCTGTATTAATGTGGAGGAGGGAGGGAAAGGTGACTTCAGGACAGTCTGTTTCCACGCTGGAGAGCTGCCTCCTGTGAAGAGGCAGGTTGTTGGTTTTGCAGCAGTTATTGGGAAACATGGGACGAATCACATGAGAGAGAAATTGGAGCATTCCTGTTAACAACAGCAGAATTAACAATTACTTTACAGCTGTGCTGTCACAGGCTGCCAGGGTTTCTCAGCTCTGCATTAGTCATGCTCCATGGCCTCAGCCCCAGGAGTTACTCTCCAGGGTTTGGGGATTTTTTGGGCTTGGTAACCAAGCGTGTCTGATGAAATAGTTTGTAGAGGGGGCAGCTGAGAAACCATCATGGGGGGATGCAGGAGCAGCCTGTGCAGAGAGGGAGAGGGGTGTGAGCAAGGACAGGATGCAGTCAGCCCTTGCTCTCCCCCAGCTGGCTGGGCTGCCCCAACGCTGTCTGCCTGGAGACAGCAGAGAGGGCTCCTCCCTGCACCACAGGGGTCTGGTCAGAGAGCTCCCACAGTTCTGCCCTGGGAAGGGAGCAGGGGCCCTGGGAGAGGTCACTGAGCTGAGCCTCCGTCTCCCCCTCTGCAGATGCCAGGTGACCCTTAATCCCACAGGGAAGGTGAAGGTGCTGCTGGTGTGCTGGCTGAGCTGGGCCAGGCTGCAGCCCAGGAGGGAGGCACAAAGCCAGAAGCCTGACTGGAAAACACCACACAGGGTTTAAGATACACATGTATTACTGGAGCCAGAACTCCTCCTGGCCAGCAGGGTGCTTTTGCCCACACTAGATCCAAGACATAGTTCAGTCCCTGTGGTTTAAAATCTCATCTTCTGTGCTGAGCTTGACAGTAAAGGGTAATTAAACTGCCTTTACAAAATACAGCTGGTTGTATTTTAATTAGCCATTAGTTTCAGTGGTGCTTGAGGGTTGCTTGTTTCGTCAGGTGGACTGGGAGATGGGCTGAGACCCACCAGCTCTGGGATGGATAAAGAGCTTACAGGTGTGAGCTGGTAATAGGAATTGGTTACCTGAATGGAGATGAGGGACTGGCCATAACATTGAGTGGTACTTAAGGAATAAATACTTGATTATGTGAGAGAGGAGCAGGAATTTCAGTAAAAGACATGAGAGAGATGAAGGTAACGTACAGAAAAACAACACAGAGGACAAAACCAGGACTGTAAACATGGAGCAGTTGACAATATAATTATGTAGCTGCAGCTAAAAACAGGAATTTGGCCTTGTTCTTTCAGACAAAACAGGAAAATCACACTGAAGTCCTGCATGCTGTACATGACATTACATTTCCAGGGTCAAACCCTTACCACTGACAGTGGCATAAATCTAAAGAGATGTTGCCAGAATTGCTAAAACAGAGGTTTATCAGGATGCTGTAAGGTCTCTTATTAGCCCTTCCTTTATGCTCTTAAAAAAGGAGCACTTGGTAGCTGGGACCATAACTGAAAAACCATTTCTAGTACCTTGTTATTACTAATAAAGAAATATTTACTTTAATAAAGAAATATTAAAGAAAATTATTTACTTGCCCTGGGTGTCATGTGTCAAAAGCCCTCACTGACATTTAATTAATATGTTAGTAAACAATATTTAGTTTTAAAAATGGATATATTTTAAATAAAAATAGGAAAAGCAGAATCAGTTTTGTATGAAGTCATGAGTCTAGATACGACATGGATAAATGGGAACCAGTTAATATAATTTATTTGTACTTTTACAAGGTTTTTGAGAAGTTCCTTGATAACGGGGGGGGCTTTAAATTATTTGGTGAGGCTGGAAGGATCACAGCAGCTCATTGCAACAAAAACCTCTAAGTTACTCTGTGCCATGTTCTCTGCTGTCTCTGTAGCATGAATGATCACGTTCCTCTCTCCAACATTATTCTGTGAGTTGGTCTGGCCCCACTCATTAGTTAATCACTGAATTAATGCTCCTCCTGGGGAAGAATTTGATGAAAGGAGGGGATCATATCTGGCCTTGCAGCTGTTTGGAGCTGGGCTCAACAAGGAAGACCTGTCCAGAAAAGCCCATTGGAGCATCAAGAAATGGATGATCAATCAGGAGGTGTCTTTGTGAAAAGAAGCCTTGTGGGTTCCTCTGGTGCAGCCGGTGCTGAGTAACTGGAGAATAAGCCAGGTTTTCTGACAGCTCATGTTTCTTAGACATCACTGAACACAGCACTATGACTTAAATATTGAAATTAACTGCTCCTAAGCATGGTCTCACACTTTCCCTGTTAAATTAAAGGACATGTTTAAATTAANTAAAAGGACATTTTTAAATTAAAAAAAAAAAAAAAAAATTACATTTGAGATTCCAAGTCTGAAACCTGGCTTGCTTCTGCTCTGTTGCCCTCTCCCAGAGCAGGGGAAGAGCCAGTGGTAATTTGCATCACCTCTTCTGCCATTCTAGATCCTTCTGCTGCTTTGTGCTTCATTTCTCCCTCCTGTTCTCCCACACGGGTGTTGTCAGCGGAGTTGGGTGGAATGCAGTTAAATGCTGGTAAAATGTAGCTAACCCAGGAAAAGAGCCCCAAAGGAATAAATTAGTGTCTGAATTAATTCCTGCTACAAGCTGGAAGTTCTCCAGTAACTTCAGAAGCTGCTTGCTTGAGTCCAAAGGAAGGAGAGATCATGCAGAGATGGAGGTGCAGAAGTTCTTGAAGTGCTTACAAGCTTTGTGAAACCGCTCACCTGAACTGGAGGCATGGGAATGTTTGGTAGGCACAAAGAAGACCACCTTGTCTCC
This sequence comes from Hypocryptadius cinnamomeus, assembly GCA_013400635.1. Classification (NCBI taxonomy): domain Eukaryota; kingdom Metazoa; phylum Chordata; class Aves; order Passeriformes; family Zosteropidae; genus Hypocryptadius; species Hypocryptadius cinnamomeus. The sequence goes on along the minus strand of VYZP01078319.1, from coordinate 9,846 downwards.
ACCATCTTCACGTTGTCAGGGATGAGAAAAACTGAAGCAGAAGTCGGAATTCTGCTTCAGTAAGAAGTAAGGTCCTGTTTCCAAAGAAGGAAGACCAAACAATAGTGCTCCAAATTTGAGCACCTAAATGCACCACATGAGGTGCTTCTGGGAGGGAAAACAGCAGGGCAAGTCTCTGTTTCTGGCAGGAGTCACAGTGTGGGGAGGCCCCAGGGCAAGCACAAGGGTCAGGGTGTTCCTGGCAGTGCACAAGGAGCACTGCCACCACCAAGACAGCATGGCTGAAGCAGCCAGGTACAGAGCACCAAGTGCAAAGCTTCGTCGTGGGAGAGGACTGGACTCTAGCAATTTTGCTGCACTTCTTTTAGAGGTACAGAACAGAGTGTGAAAGAAACTCAGATCCAGGGGGGTTTACCCCAAAGGAAACTAATGGTATAAAGTACATCTTTTTTCCCCATCAATCAGATGCAATTAGGTATCCTTTCCCTTCTGCTTAAGGGAGGAAAAACAGTGAAGAGCCTCTCTCCTATAGGAACCCATGAGGTCTGAGGCCAGCACAGGACAAGCAGTCAAGGAAGGTGCAGAGTCTCCACCAAGCAGGAGAGGTAAAGCAAGTCACCCTTCAGATATCACCCATTTACAATAAACACATCTGCTGCCAATTTAGGGAGGGTTACACCACAATAGGTCACTGTAGGTCTGCGTTTGCACATGTGTTGCTTTTTACTTTTAATTTCCCCCTGGTCTTTTAATGTTTTTTTTTTTTTCTTGGAGGAGGGGCTCAAGCAGAATTTAGCAGTGCAAATAGGTATGGAACAGATGTTTTGACAGTGGTGGTGAAATGCCAGTGGTTTTGCCCTTCTAAAACAGAGAAAAGGAAAGAGCATCAGGATTTACCTGGATGTTTTGTAGCAGGAACTTCAACAGCCTCTTGAGGAGAGTAAAGTTAGTCTTGTCCTGATATCGTATTTTACTAAAGTTGTAGAAATAAAGAAAATGTATTCAGTGGGCAACAGAGAAGCATCAGTGATCGTATCCTGGGAACCTGTATCCTTAAACTTCTGGTCTCGTGTGGCAATTTTTCAATCTTTTTCCCTTGGTTAAAAAAAAAAGTAAAGAAAGTGCCTTCAGCAGCCAAAATGCTAACACAGTTCACTTGCAAGTGGTAAGCAAGGGGCCAGGACTTTTCAGTGGGTTATAGAGCATCTAATAAATAATTTATTGGCAAGGCTTAGAGCAATCAAACCTGAAGGAGAGCTTTTTAGCTGGACTCATTTTCAGTATGAACTTTTCAGGTGCTTGTGCACATGTGTAGTAGTAAATTAAACAGATACAAGGCTCCCAGCTTATAGAAACAAACCAAATATGTATTTCTGGGATGCAGGGGCCATTCTTATGTTAAGAAATGACACTTCAGCAAGTGGCACTGTGCTGAGGAACCGGTTCCAAAGCCACTTCAAAGGCTTTGTCAGCCTTTGGGCATCTTCTGTTACCTGCAGAGTAACTCAGGCATTTTCTTGTGCTGTGCTCCCTCTATTCTCAGCTTTCCCAGTATGCAGATAAGTTCGTGGCTGACCTGTCAAATGGGGATGGTGATGAGGAGTTCCAGTCATTCACAGCGAGGACATGCGGAGCGCTCCATTCCCTGCTCGTACTGTGAGGCAATTAATGCAATTTGTGCTGTTTGGCTGAATGAACAGTTTGAAATGAACCATTGAGCCATCTGTTCCTCCAGCTGACATCAGGCGTGGCAGGAGTAGCAGTCAGCTTTTGCTGGGAGAGAAACATCTCACTGTCATTAAGGAAAGTTCAAGAAAGGGGGAGGGTGTGGGTTTGCTTTTTCCTTCCCCTTCTACTATCTTTATAACAAACTCTTTCTTTCATATTTTCTTGTGCCTCAGACTATGTACCCTAGAGAATTTTCTGACCTCTGGTCAGTGTCTTGGCAGCAGGGGAGTGGCTATACCAAGCACCTTCTTTTCTGACTTCTGGCATGCATTTGATGAGAGGGAGGTGCTCAGCAGCATCTGAGTTTTACAGGTTTGTTTTGCTCTTCCCTAGTTCTCTCCATCTCCATATGCTGCTTTCTTGAGCTGAAAGTGTTTTAGAAACAGCATCCCTTGAAACCAGCTCTCATGAAGGTTTTCAAAAGGTCTTCTGGAGGTCATATTTCATCCCCTGAAATTGTTAAAGGCTACCTGATACAAGAAAAAAACATTATGCCATTAGTTGTAGGAAGCCCAGGAAAAATTGGACCTGTTCCTCATGGAAAAGAAGTGCTATGTACACATGACCCTCAGGAATTGGGTGTTTGATGCTTGTTCTGTGTTCGTGCTCACTGAAAGAGAGCTACAGAGAACAGATGCTTATGGAGTTAATGCTGGTGGCAAAGGGATAAGATGAGCTTAGGGCAGGGAAAGTGTAAGCAGAGACTTAAGCAGAATATTTTAAGATTAAGTAGGCCTGGTGGACTGCATGTCTGAATAATACACAGAGACGTGATGCAGGATTTCTCTTAACATATGTGGACAAGCAAGATACCAGCAGACTGGGGAAAAGCCAGGACAGTGCCTGTTTTTAAGGAGAGCGTGTGTGGGGAGTAGGGCAAAGTTAGGGACTTTTTAAGCTTTTGCACCAGCTCAAAACTTTTAGGATGAATTCCCAAAACAGCCTGAAAGCACTTACCAGAGAACTGACTGATCTAAAAATAACAACAAAGAAAAAGAAAAAAAAACAACAAACAAAACTACATCACACCAAGCTAATTTTGTTCTAGAAAAGAGTGGACAGAAAAGAAACCATAGATGTGCTTTATCTTGATTTTCAAGGCTCTGCCAGTGTGGTACAACATTCTGGTTAAGAAAGCTGCGAAAACACTGAAAGGCCTGAGCTGATGCCCAGCTGAGTGAGAAGCATCTCTGGAAGGCAGCAGTGGCAGCAGACATTACATCACAAGCTTTCCATCATTGTCTGCTCTGGAGCAGGTCTTTTAATGGGTTTGTTAATAGCCACTGCTGGGCAAAAACCTGTGCTTATTACATCTGCAAAGGATAAGAAGATTCAGGATCTGTAAAAGGCAGGGTTTGAATGCCAGATGTTATCAACAAATAGGAAAAAATGGCCTGGGAAAGAAAAGAAAAGAAAAAAAAAGAAATTTAACTAAGACAAGATCAAGATCGTGGTCTTGGGCTGAAATAAACAAATGCACAACACAGGGTAATAAAATATGATGCTTAACAAAAGCATCAAATATGATGCTTAACAAATCTGCAAAAACACAAGGTGGTATTGTCACGTGCTAAACAGGAGTCTGTACTATAAGGATACTGATATAAAAAATATTTTGGAGAGCTTTAACTTTATAGGAGTATATTCAAAAACATTTATTCACAAACACCAGCTAGTGGAGTATCCATCTAATCTGGGACACTGCATTCAGAGCAGGTATGGGCCAATTAGTCCAGGGAAGACTGAAAAACAAAAGAAGAGACTGAGAGGTGAAATGCTTCTCAAATGCACAAAAGCTTGTTCAGAGAGCAGGAACATCTACTCTTTATGGTGAATAGGGTAAAAACCAGGGAAATTAAAGTTCAAAATTAGGAGAAACATTTTAATGGAGATGGTACAAAGGCATAGGAACTCATTGCTCAAGAAGGTGGTTTTTGTGTGACCTTTGCTGCCTTCTTGGCATAAATAGAAGCAAAAGTGCTTCTGCCATTGCTCCAGGAAGAAAAACTGCATATCGGTGCCAGGGAGTGGGACAAATAGCATGGGGGCGGGGAGGGGGTTGTGTCTTGAACTGGGAGTGTGGTCAGGGCCCTGGGGGCACCAGCAGGCTCTGCCTCCTCTGCCCCAGCTCCCCATCCTGCTGCTCTCTCCCATGGCGAGGGAGGGACCCTCCCTGCTGCGGCACAGCCTGGCAGAGCTGGGTTTGCTCTGTTTAAAGGGCACCTGCAAGGCTTGGGCTCTGGATTGAGTCAGGCAGGGGAAATCCCAGGGAAGGCCATGCGTTAAGGTAACCCTGCCACTATTCCCTCAGCTCTGCTTTCCCATTGGATGCCATCTCATGTTGCTGGACTTCTCTGTTTCTAGGAAAGGAAAGACATTTTTAGCACAACACTGTTTTCTTGGGAAAATGAACCAGGATTCTTTCTTTACTGCAGAAATTGTTTGTGCTAAATGGACAACAATTTTGCCAATTTTATGGTCCATTATCCCTTATAGCAGAAGAAAGCAAAGAACTATCTTAAGCAAATAGATAACAAGATAATTTCCTTTCTAATGCAGACTGAATGTTCACCAAGCCCTGTGCAGTCTATTTTTTTCATATAGCAGGAATTGCAGCCAAACCAAGTTATGTGGCTCATCTCTGTTTTGTGATCATTTCATTTGTACATAATTAATGTCCTACATCCTGCAAAGCCAAGCAATAGCATCTGAGAGCTTCTTTTCTCTCTCAGTAGTCAGTAAACAGGCATCTGGCTGAGACATGCTTGGCATTGTTTAACCAATAGACAGTTGTGTTTTATGGGAGTGTGGCACACTGGGCCAAATTCCAGTCCCACTGGAAATCCTTGGGCCTGCTCCAAGGAATTCAGAGTAAGGACAACAGAGATGTCGGGGCCCATTTTTTTTTTATTCTGTGGCCCATTTTTTTATTCTGGTATGTGGATCCATCCATGCTTTATCAATGGCTCTTCACTGGTATAGGGAACATTGCTCTAAAGCTGTCGGCTGCTCTGGCAGGTGAGGTGTGGACGTAGGTGCTCCATGCCAGGCTGTGAGACAGAAGGGTGTGAGGGAGTGACTCAATATCAGCCTGCTAAGTCATCTATTAACTAAAGATGGTGGGACTGTTTCCAAAAACTGCATCTAAACAGCACTCAAAGACATTTTGGCTGCCTATGTGCTTGGTATTTGCCATAGCACATAAAATCCTTGTACCTATTTGGGATTCCTTAATATGCAGTGCTTGATTGGAAAAGAATGAAGAGGCCAGCTGTGCTGCATTTCCAACTGGAACAATTTAGGATAAAATGTCATGATTGTGTATCTATTTTAGTAGTTAAAAATTAAAATGCAAGTAATACTGTCCTCCTTTGGCATAGATTTTATGTTATTCAATGCACTTTGCAATGTTCACCCTTAATTTTACCTGTTCAAGGTAAACATCCCCTTAGAATGCACACTTACTAAATGCCGCTGTAGGACATGAAATAACGCGGATACTGGAATCTCCAAGGTAAAAAGAAGGGAGAAAAAGATTTTCTAAAGTGACAGTGGATTGGAGGGTGAAAGTGCCACCTCTCCAATGAGACTGGACAAACCAACAGTGCACGAAATTTCTCCTCCTCCAGAAAAGAATGCAAAACAATTAATTATCTACATAAAGTGCATTAGAAAGTTCATTACAAGAATGTAAACATCAGAAGGCTTAGAAGAACTTAGAAGAACAGGGTGACAACTAAACAACCTTTTCAAAATCCTTTCCCTGTAGTATTTTACCAGGTTCTCATGGACAAAGTCCATTGTCTCCCTGTTTGAGACAGAAATTATGTCTTTACCTTATTAAACGCACGCCCTGATAGGATTTGCTGTCCAGTAAAGGGTGAGAATTAATAAAGTGAGAGAGTCCTTTTCCCAGAGTTAAGAAGCAGGTCCCCAAAGAGTTCCTGATGGGGAGGAGAGCACTGGGTTCCAGCCTGAGTCCATCCAGGGCCAGCCCAGCGACTAGGGACCATCCTGAGATCCCAGACGGAAACACTGCTGGAGTAGAGAGGATGAGAGGAGCCAGAGCTGCCTCCCCTCCTCCTCTTTCCCTCTCCCTCTCCTTGCTGTTGCTTCCCACGCTTCTCCAAGTGACAGAAATTTTTCATTAAAAGGAATGCTGGATTCCAACATTAGGCTTCCTATCCGTTAATGAAACTATTTTATTATTTGAAATTCAAATGGAAGTCATCCATTTCTCCAGAAGAAGGCTGAGAGAGAGCAGGAGATTTTTTGAATACCCAAAGTTCCTCAATCTTTCTCAGGTTCAAGACTTTCTAGTGTGAACATGGTGATAGTTTCTTGCCAGCTAAATATTCTTTATGTTGCAGGAACATTTTTCTGTGAGGGCAGATGGTGTTCGATTGGTAGTCAGAATAATACATGCACAGCAGAGAAGATGTGGGTTGATTAAATAATTAGCATACTGTGACATTCTATTGCTTCCCTGCAACTTAAAGCTAGGTCAAAATGTTGGTCTATATTGCACCTCCCTCCCTCCTTTCTTTCTTCTGGTTGTTTTTATGCTTACTCCAAAGCAAATTTTAACAGAAATCAAATAGTTTCCTGGTAGCACAGTGTTTGAATTTGTTACTCAGCCCTGTATGTTACAGAGTAAAAGTAATATAAAGGAAATTAAATTCTGCTAAATGAATTTCAGTTGCCCAGCAACGTGTCATACCTAGTGTGGGATCCAGTCAAGCAGCATTGTGGCTTAATATGGAGCACAGATCAGTGTCCAGGCCAACAGGTGTGGTCTTGGAAGGCAGGACTAGTGGGAGGGCTGAAGCCTGTTTTTCAGTCACCATGTCTGCCTGAACAGCTCTTTGCCTTCAGAGTTTGTTTGCATGTCCACTAGAAGTCTAATTAGTTAATCTGATCAACTCTACTGCTTCCTGTCCCCCTGCTCTCCCATGGTACAATAACAATAATTGCAGGCAGTTTGCCATCAGATGAGGAACAAACAGAGGAAGCATGCTTCTCTAAGCAAGGATATCATTATTCACTTACTAAACACAACCCACTGAATTACTCATCCTCCTCTCTAAGTCCTGCTATCTATTCTGGGTTTTTGGAGACTTTCTGTGAATAAAAATGCAAGAAGTTTTCCTACTAAGAAATCACTGTTCTCTAAAATGTTAGTGCTGACTAGAAAGAGAGCTTTGGCCCTCTTTGTATATCTTTGGCTGCTGTGTAGCCACTAGCCAGAGTGTAGGTGAGAAGCTGCTGTAGTACCTCACAGGTTTGGGGGTCTGAGGCTTTGGATGGTGGGGTACCTCCAGTAGGACTAACAAGACAAGTGAAAGAAGTTATCTGCTACCTTCTAGGTGTTATTGCTGTCTCTAAAGTAGTCTTCTGAGTGTCCCTAGTGCTGCAGGCTCTAGTGTCTTAAAACATCCAGGAAGAATCCCACAAAATGGGTAAATCTCATTTTCTTGTTTTGCCATGAAAACAGTAAGGTAAGTATTAAAATTTCATGTTTGAGAACGATCATGGTAAAATTGACCAGTTTATAACCTCTGCTTGGGTGGGCTGACACAGTGAAGAAAGAACAGTAGTGCTCCTGGGGCAGCTGGAGAGGATGTACACTCTCACTGCATCTGAAGAAAAGAGTTTAATATGTCTGTGTCAAAGTGCTGCAAACCCAAACTATACAAGAATTGTTAATGTCAATAAGTCCCCTCAGAGATTACTCTTGGAAATCAAATTTCTTGATGTTCTTTTGCTTCTTTAGAGAACGAGTGTTCAAAAGTGATAGTAAAACAATCCAGTCTATTTATATAAAGTTCTCTGGAAGACATTTTAATACAAATGCTACAGTTAACTGCTGGTATTTCTAAACACAAAATATTTATATTGTGAGGAAGTAGAATGTCAACCAAAAGTAAAAAGAATGAGAAATCATGTGCTTACAAATAAGCACTGGGAAGGAGGAAACCTCTGCCCTTAATGCAAAGGGATTGATGGCACCTTCTACTCTGCAACTCTTGAGCTTGAGGCTCATTTGCCTCCTCCTAAAATCTGCAGAACCATTTGCTGCTCAGGACCATGGTGTAAAGACTGGGTGCTCATCCTGAAGACACCTTCTGCCTCCCAGATTTCTGGGTGAACATTTATTTGGAAATTATGCTCTATGATTCCTGTCCTAAATTACTAAATTCCACTGCTGCGAGAAATTATTCCAGTATACTTCTGTTTATCTTACAAAATACTACATAGATTAATAAATGCATGATTCTAGGGTTTTTGAGTAATTAATGCTATTATTATTTTTTAAGTGTCTTTTTAATACAACCAGGCCAGGAGGTTGGAATCATTGATAATTTATGCCCTCCTTGTGCTTGAACTTGAAGGAATGATATGATGAAGACACTGCCTTACTCAAGTACTGAGACCCACAGCTACATTTCAAGATGCAAGATAAATTGATTTCAATCACATACTTCACATTCATTTACTTCTTTAATTTATAAAATGCACCTTGAAAAACATATTTTCTTAATGTAGAAGCTCAAAGTCAAATAAAGAAGTCCGGACTGGACAAGAACAAATGTTTCAAAGCTGGCATCCCTTTAGCTCAGTCACAAGCAGCAAACTCACAGTGTTCCTAAAGTTCTTATTCCCCAGAAGAATTATGGGGTTCATTTTCTCCCTAGCCTAATGGAAGGGAGAAATCCAATTACATTCAGAACGCTCAACAAGAACAGGTATAGCTCTTCACCTAGTTATTAATATTTGCAACCATCATCAGAGGGATTGTTTAGAAACACAGCAAATTCTCTTTCCTTCTTGACCTCTAAAATGTTTGAAAATTGGCTGTCCATAAAATATGAACAGAAATGGTCGGGTTTAAACCAGGGTGCTTAGATGCAGACAGTGAAAAGGACAGACTGTGAGTATGAAGCAGATGATTTTTGAGTAAGAATACTTCTGGAAAAATATGTTCATGGTATTAAAGCTGTGATTCTGAAGGTCTGGGAGGGCAGTGGATATGCAAATCTAGTTGAAAGTCAGAGGGAGTGGTGGCAGGATTAACATACTCAAAGTTGGCTGGTGATGCTCACCTCGATTTTGTAACAAAACCCCAACCAAACAGACAGAATTACATAGCAAAACATTCTTATCAAGCTCTAGGTGTAAATATCTCTATGCTCTCTTAATTTTGCTCTGTCTATTAACCATGCTGTTATAATAAGAGAGAGGGATCATACTCATACTAGTGGGATGTGAGGGTGGTTTAGGACTAAATGCCTTGTCCCAAAGACAAGGAACAACTGTTATTAAACATTATTGATATGTGTGGATCATAGTCCAAAGAGGTAAAATGGCAGCAGCAGGCCTAAAACCCATAATATTTTGCTATTTGAGTGTACAGAAGTAAAGAAGCATGATAATGCACCTTATGATATTTAGCAAGCTGTGTCAGTTATGCTCCCTTAATCTGAAGAATTTATCTAAAGAAAAGTTCAAAGGATGAGGCCAATAAAAGAGCTCACAAAGACACCAGTTACTGTGTACACTCATAATGATTCCTGGCTGTTTTCCTTTAGCTAAGTAAATCTGTTTTATTGGAAGCTTGATGCTGAGATTATTTTTCAGTGGCAAAAATCCGCAACCAAACAAAAAAAATCTACACAACCCCACCCATTTTCCTTAAAACAAGGGCATAATTTTGAGGTTCTTGTGAGATTGGGACCCATGTGATGCTTTTATATCTATCCCATACTTCTTCAAATTATAGTGAAAAGGAGTTTTTTCTCCTTTATTGTATCTGCATATGTTTTTTCAACATTAATTTGGAATATTACTGTTAACTGCTGCAAAAGTTCCTTGTGTGATAACCTCTTTCTTA